>CAUYPK010131402.1:0-59795 GCA_963574355.1 Loris lydekkerianus | reverse complement strand
CCTCTGTTCTTTATTTCTTTCTTTTCTTTTTAATTTTTTTTTTTTTTTTTTTTTTTTTTTTTTGTAGAAACAGAGTCTCACTTTATTGCCCTCAGTAGAGCAACCTCCAACTCCTGGGCTTAGGCGATTCTCTTGCCTCAGCCTCCCAAATAGCTGGGACTACAGGTGCCTACCACAACGCCCGGCTGGGAATGGGCTTCTTTTCATGAGAATTCCAGCAATGGTGGTGTGGAAGGCCTTGAAGATGACAGGATTTCTCAGCAAGGAAAGGAGCACTGGAAAGGTAGATATAAAGCTGGCTCCACGTTTGAAGTATGAGTAAGAGAGTCCAGGCAGGTGTAGCAGGTGGGCTGCAGAAAGCCTAGGTAGCAAAGGAGGGGGCTTTCTTCGGCAGGAAGTTGACATAGCCTGAGTTGGCCTTGAAGAAAATGAATTACATCAGAGATTGTTGTTTTTAAAAAATATCTTCACTAGTCTTTGATTTTTTTTAATCATGTGCATCTTAATAGCAATTTGATGACATTTTGATCATATAAAGTATATATGACAACTCAGAAAGAATGGGTGTGTGATGAGGCTACTATGGCATGGTGGGGAGGAATGACTTTTTGGCATTAATCTGTAACAGTTTTTAAACATCATTCAGATAATATTTCCCCCCAAATTCAGGTACATTTACTTCCGTTATACGATGCATAACTTGTTTATCCACTAAATTCATCTTACTCTTTCTGTTTTTACTTACTTGAAAACAATTTTAGATTTACAAAATAGTTACCATAACAGTACAAAGGGTGCCCATGTACACCCTATTTCTAATATTGACATCATATATAACCATAGTATAATTAAAGCACAGATAAATATAATCTGCAAACCTTATTTGAATTTCACCAGCTTTCTCATATATTTTCTCCTGGTTCAGTATCCGTGCAGGTCCCTAATCATATTTTGCTGTGTGGTTCCTTATACTCTCACTTATTCTTTGACAATTTCTCAGTCTTCTGTATTTCACGAACTTGATCCTTTTTTAAGAGCCAGTTATCCTGTAGAATGCACCTGAATTTGGGTTTGTCTGTATTTTTGTGACCAGATTGAAGTTATACATTTTTGGCAAAGAGTACCACAAAAGTCATATTATCCTCACCTCAGGGTATCATACTGAGAGGAATGTGGTGTCCATGTGTCTCTCAAGTGATGATTGCACTCGGTTAGAGTACTGTCTGCCAGAATAGTAGTGGAAAAAATATTCTACTATTTTTTCTGGAATAAAGCTATGATTATTCCTTGGGTAACTGATAAGTACTTTGTAGGAGAAAAAAGTCCACAGACTTTCTTAAATCTATCAATTTATCTGTCATGTGTGCAATACATAAAAATGATAGTCATTTAACTGTATAATTTCAATAAAGACTTTTACAATGTTTTCTTAACATTTATTCATTTATTCATTCAATAAGTATCTTTTTAGTTATTTATGACACTCCATAAAACCCTGCTCTCAGTCTGGTGATCATTTATGCTGTTGCCTGTAGTGTCATCCAGGCTAATATAAATCTGACCCCACCCTGCATAATATACATAAGAGGAACAATTATCTTATGCAGGTCTTTGGCCTTGCCTGTGATATGAGAATATAGTTGATACTCCCATCTTTTCAGTGGTGGTTGTTATGGGGGAGATGAGACATTTGGCCACCCTCTGCACGAGCTCTAAATTATGAAATCAGCACGAGGGAGCAGATCAGAGATATGCAAATTTTCCTCAGACAGGATATTCTCAAATCAGCCTTCCTTGACTATAAATTGATTGACTGCATTAACATGCTTAGAGAAAGAATGTGTCAGTCAGAAAGGGACTAACCAGTCTGTGAAAGCAGTGAGTAGTCATTTTGCAAACATTAGCAGCGTTACCCAAAGAGGATTCAACAGAAAGGATTTTGCTCTCCTTTAGAAGGACAATATCCAGGTTTCTTGCAGTCAGAAGTCCAAGTACCAGAATCAACTCTACTTACTGTTTTTTGTTTGTTTTGTTTCGGTTTTTTCTAAAGCATTGAAAGAGAGAGGCATTCATTTGTTTTGAGCCCAGCGGATAAATTGTGTTTAAGATAACAAGAAACCAAATTTAAAACAATTAGTTTTGAAAGAATATGATATTTGATATATCAGTGAGAGTTTACTCATCCTGGGAAAGATACAAACTTTGTGAGACTTCCTTTCACATTTTTGTAGTTTTGTATTGTTTATATTTTGAATAACAGAAGGGAAGTTGGGAGGCATGCTGAAATGATTGTTGCCTCTAAAGGTCTTAATCTTGCCCTGTTCTGATCTCATGTTCACTAAGCAATTTTTGTGTAGTAATTTAGCTTCCCATGTAGGAGTTATTATATGGTTTCCTAGAATGGAATGTTGATATTAGTATTCTAGTCCACGTAACAGCTATTTTTCTCACTATAAATTAATGGATAGGCATTCTGGTTTTAGTGATTGGCCTGTGAGCTTGTTTTATTTGAGTCTGCCCTTGAGATATGGGGCACTCTTGGTGAATGGCAATATCCAGTGTCCAGGTCTGTCAGTCTACTGCCCAGAGTCTGGTCAACGTAGCAAACAAACAGAGCCCTTTTGCAGAAAAGACATCTACTTCCTTTTGCAGACAATTCTTTGTTTTAATTTTTATTTCCTAACCTCCATCTATGTTTGAGGATTAATTGTTCAAAATCAAAGCACCATATGTTCATGTTAGAGAAAATAGGAGAAATCTTAATACCTAGTGAGACAAAACACTGGATAATAGGTCTCTACCTACAGGGATGGAAAAAACCCTAATTAACTTCTAAGAAGTAAGCTAAACTAGGGAAACAAAAAGCCTTCCACTGACTGAATGGATTCCCTCTCAGCCAAAGGGACCCCAGAGAAACCTTAGAACTGAGTTCCCAGCCATCGTGTGATGGGAAGTCAGCCTCACCTTCTACCCCTGCTCTTGCTAAAGGTTATCAGACCTTTTTCCTTAAGGGAAAAGCCAAAACCAACCACATGATCCAGACCAGCTTTCCTTCCTCATGAGAGACCACCAACCATGGAGTGATTTTAATCAATCTGTGGAGTATGTGCAGAGAGGGGTTTCACGTCCTTGCTTCACCTTTTGACATTAGAGGGCTACCATCTTCTGAACATGGACTCCAGAAAGGGGCATAGAGCTCCCCTCTGTGTGCATGCATGTGCTCTTTTATAAATATTCCTGACTCTCCTGTTTCCAACGTCCCTCCCTGGAAGCACATGGTTCTGATTTCTGGCTGGGGCTCCGCTTCCCAGCCTGTCAGAATGGTCACCTACATCCAGGCTGCAAACCTTTATGAGAAACAAAGTTCTCCTTTCCAAATTTGTGAACCTCATCATTTTCTTTTGTTAACAAGACATAAAAACAAACACTATATTATGGAAGTTAAGACCCAATGGAAATTGTGACCTGAATGCTAGTATGTAGTGGTTTTCCTGGATTTGATAATCTCTTGTTCCAAGGAGTTAACACCTAGTGAGCAAGATAGCTACATAAGCAAAACACATATTGCACAGATATTTTTATATCCATGATGAAATATAGGCTGAGAGGAGGAGCTAGTTTCATGTAAGAGAAATCTCTGCAGAGGAAGACAGACACACAGCAGACAATTAGGAGAGTTAAGGTTTTTGAAGGAGGAGAGTTCAATCAGAATTAGTGACACAGCAGACTCAGAACTACTCCTGGGCAGTTAGGAAACTGGGGGAGATGTATGAATAATCAAATGGAATTCAATGTGTGTGAAAGCAACCAAACCTGACAGTAACCTATAGGTACTATAGGTAACCTATAGTAACCATAATGAATGGTCTTGAGGTCATGTGTCTGACCTTGAATTTCACAGTAGAGGCAAGTGGGAGCCCTATAATTTTTTAGCTAATAGATGCTTGATGTGTCATAAATATATTCTTTTTTCCCTTCCAAAAAGACAGTAGTTTCAGCTAAGTGTTAGAAAGGAGTTTCTGCAGTCAGAAAGGCAGACTAACATTTGGTGGGTGGCTTTTGTATTTCATAATAAGTACTACTTTGTTTTGTTTTTTTCAAAGTGAGTGCCCAAAGGCATTTTTTTTTTTTTTAAGGGAAATGTATTCTAGAAAGCAAGTGACCCTGTTAATTGATTTTCAAACTTTACATTGAAAACCTATTATCTGGGCAATTAGTCAAGATTGTAGAAGGTAAAGAAGAAATGGATAAACTAGAAGTTAGCCCTTAATTTCTTTATAATCCAGTTGGGGAGACAAGGTTTACACATATACAAGGTTAATTTAGCAATACAAGACACAAAGTTAAGAACCCTCGGCAAGTGATTTAATCTCTCTGGGCCTTATTTTCTTGTCTTCCTTTATAAACCTAGAGGCCTTAAGGTCCTAGGATTGTGAAGTGCCAAAGGAGTCCCTCAGACAATTAAGGGTTCATAGTAGAATGGAAAGTGCAAGGTAGGATAATCAGGGTAAGTTATAGGAGTCTGAGTCCTGAAGAGTGGGTAGACAGAGTTAGGGAAAAATTAGGAGTACAAAATAGTGTTCAAGAGAATTCATGAAAATAATCCTTTGTCTTTCTACAGGGAAAAATACAATAGCTTTCTAGCATCCTAAATCTAATTGATTCAAGCTGCCCCTTGTGCATATATTTATATATATATATATCTCAATCACTATTTCCCTTGACTTTCTATGCTCCTCTCACACTAAACTGCTTACTTCGCCTTGAAACCCAGATGATCCACCTGCCTCAATCAGCTCTTCCTTTGTGCTTCAAATGTCTTCCCACGTCACCTTGCTTGTCTGGCGAATGCCATTCAAATCTCCTTCAGGAGATCACTGGAAGATGCCCATCCTTTCTGAAATCTTCCTTACCTTTGCTGTCTCCCCTGGACAGCTGATTATCTCTTCCCTGGTAATGACTGTTGGGGCACATGCATGTCTGTGTTGGAGCCTTATCTTATATGGCATCTCGTGTGCTTACAAAGTTGCTCCCCACGCCTGTGGGTTCTCTGACATCGGGTGTCATATGTCTTCCTTGTCACTAATGCCTCAGTCCTTAGCACAGTGCCAGGCAGATAACAAGTGCTAACTGAAAGAAAATATTCACAGTGAATAAGTAAATATCTAGGATGCCAGTTAATTATCCTTTTCTTTCTTTCTTACTTTCAAAATTTAGACCCCTATAACTCATGCAGAGAATAGATTAGAGATAAGGTAGGTCTTGCTGTTCTTTTTTTTGCCTTACTCACACATCTTCATACTATGAATATTTGCCTTCAAAAACATGTTTCACCAAAAGATTGCTAAGTAAGCATAAATGAAAGCAAAATGAGAGCTCTGTGAAACCATGCCCTTTTTACGAGAAACAAATTTTATGAATCATTGCCATTTTGAATTTTTACCCCTGTATTTTGTCCTAAGGGCTCTCGCTTACTAATGACTTGGAAAAAACTTGAAAAAGAAAGTTATCAGATCTACCAACTGTGCTTACCACTAAAGTTTTTGTCATTTTTCTCCCCACAAATGTTAAATAAAGGCCAAGTTAGATTATAATTTAGCTGAAATTTTTCCTTTCAGGATAAGCAAAATGGATGCCAAGTAGAGCAGAAAGTATTGCTTTTCCCATTCTTTAATGGACTCACAACAGCCTGGGAGGGCCTCACTCGTTTTTTGGAATAGACAACTTTCTCACTGCCCAGGATGCGTCAGGCTTGATGCCATCCCTGCCATTTAAGGATAATGAACCATCATCCACTGTCAGAAATAAGAACGTACTTAATGAATAGGAAAGCTGGCAATCATAACAAGAAAAGTGCTTCAGCAGCACTTCACATTAGAACACATCCAATTTGCTTCTTTTCTATCCTCTTGCTACATTGATGCCTTTTCTCTGAAATACTTAACTGAGGCTTTTTATTTTATTAAAATTTCCTCTCTTGCACACCTTCATCATCATGTACTCTCTCATTCTGTTTTAATTCCTTAACCCTTACCCAGTCCAAAACTGTATCCACATGCAGAGTAGAATATTCTAAACGTGGGATGGAGGCCCATTTTACTCTCTCCTCTCTGAGTCTATGCAGTAATCTTAAAACTGCTTTGAAAACAGTAGTATTTTCAAATTGTTTTATATAGAAATTCCATCATCCTTAAAGAAGCAGCATTGTTCCAATATTCCAATATTACTGTGATACCCTTTAATCTAATTTGTAACTATATCCAGATTCTATTACAAGAACACTGACATATTTTACAGGGCTTACTCAAATTTTGAACAAAAACATAATTGAGGAAACAAAAAGGGGGGGGAGGGAAAAGTAGGTATAGAATAACTTAAAGTTTTTGAATTGCTAATTTTTATTATTATTTTATGTATTATTTTTGTATGATCTAAATAGACTCATTATGACCATTCATAAACCTTTAGATAAGCAGCGTATATGGGATACTGAAAGTGCTGGAATCAAATTCCACATTCATTACTTCCTAGGAAGACTCGCTATGGTTTAGGGAGTCCATCAAAGGTAAAGAGTAAAACTTTCATGAGAGTGGGCCAAGGATTAGCTCCTAGTTCTAACATGGACTAACTCTTTGGGTAAGATATTAACTCTCTTGGGCTTCAATTTCTTTCTCTGTCAAATGAAGATTATAGCTACCCCTACGTCAAAAGGTAGGGAAAATGAGATAATACATTTATAGCACTTAGGACTTGACACATGGAAGTAATTATTATGATTATCATCTGTATGACATGTTGATTTTGACTCCATACCCTTTTTTTATGGTATGCATCAAATCATAATCAAGATTTTCATGATGATTTTTAGTTTTCAGAGAACTTTTCACATGTATATCATGGACATATTTAACACATCCAAATCCCTTATCAATAAAGTAATGTATTTATATGCAAATTGAAAAAAACCTGATGTATCACTCTTCATAAAGAATCTCCTAGAAAAAGCTATGTAATATAAAATATTAACCAATAATGTTGTTTTGAAATGTATTACAAAAATAAGATTCGTAATGCTTAACATTTATTAGGTAGTGCCTATATGCCAGTCCCTGTGATAGGTGCTTTAAAGGGATTGTATCATCTAATCATCATACATAGGATAATTCTGAGGAAGGTACTGTTATTAGTTTAAAAAGCTAAGTAAATGGGTCATCACCATGCAGCCAGTTATAGATAATGCTTTGAACCCAGGAATTCTGAATTGAGTCTTTATGTTACTAATATACCAATTTACTTTTCAATGGTCGCAGGGTGCCTTTAAAACAAACCAGGGAACAATTCAAACCATGTGTGTGGGGAGGATAATCACTCATTGGCGTCAACTCATTGGTCTCACTTTTTCTATTATGTTACCTTTGAGATGCTGGCTACTTTAAGTTTATATTTTTTTGTCTTTAGTTCTCTATAGTTTTGACTTATAGGTATGGATTTATGTTTGCTTATCTTGATTAGGATTCTTTGGACTCCTTAAAGCCATAAAATGATGGCTTTCATTTCTTCTGAAAAGTTCTCAGCCATATTCAATTCAAATAATGCCTCTATCCTATTTTCTTTCTGGAACTCAAGTTTCTATTTGGCCTTCTCACTGTGTCCTCTCTGTGTTTGATCCTGTTTTGTGTTCTTTCAAGTTTGTATATCTTTATGTTACCTTCAACATTACTGCTTTCCAAACTTAAATGTTCATATAAATCACCTAAAATGCAAATCCTGGGGTGAGGCCTAAATTTCTGCATTTCTAACAAGGTCACCAGTTTGCACTGCTGGTTCCTGGTCTATACTTTGAGTAGCCAAGTTCTACATAACTTTCTTTGACCTTTCTATACTCTAAAGTTATTTTTAATGTTTATTTTTGTTGTTGTTCTTAATGTTTAATTTGGTGGTAAAGCCATCTATTGAGCTCTTGATATTTTTTCTTTGTCTTTCAGTTCTAAAACCTCTTTTTGGCTATTTTTCAAGTTTCTTACAGAAATTCATAAATATGTCTTTTATTTCCTTAAAAATTGTGATTGAGATCATTTCTACAATAGCCAATCATTTCAATGTATTCTGTTCTTTCTGCTGCTTCTATTTTTATTTTTGTATGTGCTTAGTTATCTTCATATTTGAAAAATTATTCAAATACTTTGAGGTTTAGAATAAAGCTTTATTCTTACTGATAGAATTGGTTTTTATATCTTCCATTTGTCTGGGGCTCCTTACTAGTGTGAGACCATTTTCCAATTGAGCTTCCTGGCTACAAGTTCACGTAAGAGGAAGTTTGCTTCCAGTTTGAGTTTTCTATGAAAGTATAGCCATGTGGGGGGCTTAGTTTAACAGTTAAGCTCTTCATCTAAGATGATGCCATGTTTTAAGTTTTGTCTTTTTAAAACCACCAAAATGAAAGCTCAAAGCCTCTTTTTCCCAAATGGGAAAATGCCCTAAGGCAAATGATAAGCTATGATCTCTGCAAGACTTGCCTCTCTCTCTGGATTCTCATCTACTCCAGGGTTTTAGCTTGGTAATTCCTCCCCCCCCCCCCCCCATGCGTGCTCTCTCTCACTCTTTATTGCTTTTTAGTTTGTCCTGATTAGAGTGATTGTTCTATATTCTCAAGTCTGCTATTGTTAGAAGGAAAAATTTCAGCTACATATCCTTTGTATATCAACTTTTATTTTTATCTTGAAGTTCATTGTCTTTCTCTTGAAACAATATCAAATATTCCTTAAATAAACAAATATTGCTGATGCTCATACCTACTCCCTACAATTTGTTTGAGATCATAATTAGAGTCCAAAGCCTGACTTTGTGCTCCAAAGACATTGCAAGCCCCTCATCAACAGTTCAGTTCCTTAGTCCTTTTCTAGCTATGTTTCTTCCAAGAAGCCCCAATCAATCTTCCAAGTTAGGGAAGTAAAAAGAAGCAATGACTCCAAGGACAGTGGGGGTTATAGGCTACATTAGTTTTGAAATGCCCCGAGTATGAATACTTTTAGTGAACAGATAAAAGTCATCTCTGTAAGAGTATATGCCTAAAGAATATGCTCCTAGCAGCACTGATTCTTTAGCCGTTTTACCATGAGTTTATCTCATATTAGAGAATTAATTTAATTTCTATTGGCATTATTTTAAAATAATATCTTATTATCTAACTAAAGAAGAAATAGTAAACAAAGGATTTTTACCCTTACTGTTATTAGAATGATGATGTACCTTTTCAGATTTCATTTAGCAACTGTTCATACTTTGCAACAAATCACATATCACATTATAAACATCACTAATTCCATCAATTATCTATTGATAAGTACAAAACAGGGGATTTATTGAGTACCAAGCCAAAAGAAAGAATTAAGTCAGTGTTTAAGAAATTTTGAAAATACTTTAAAATAACTTATCAATTGTTATGTCAAATCCACGTTTTTAACCTGTCTGTATACTTTTAACCATAAGCATACTCAATACCATTTAACAAGGGATTTGCTGAACTGTAACACTGTTCTCAGAATACAGAGAACAAAAAAAAATTTAAATATGATTCTTCTCTGTAAAAGATCAAATATAATTTATATTTTGTAGTAAAAAGTAGATATGCACACAGCTGAAGTGAGAAGAAATGAGGGTGGCAGAGGTAAGGAACTTCAGTGGGGACAACAGGTTGGGGAAATGGGTAAAGTAAGCATGAGTGTATTAAACATGTCTGCTGAAGAGCAGTGGGACAAGAGCCTGCTGAAAAAGTACATTACTAAGGTCTAAAAATCTTTAGCAAAGGAATTTGTAATTCATCATCTATTTGTGTATGGGGGAGGGGGGATTCTAGATTTTCTGGAGAAGAATAAGCACAGTAACTAAGAATTTATGGTCATTAGACATTTCCCCATTATTTCTGATACAAAGTAAATAACAAACAGGCATTGGGTAAATCTTAGAGTGAAAAATACTAATTTGTACTTAAAAAAAAAATCCCATTTAAAAAATTTAAAGCTTTGGCTCAGCACCCATAGCATAGTGGTTATAGTGCCAGCCACATACACTGAGGCTGATGGGCTTGAACCCAGCCTGGGCCAGGTAAACAACAATGACAACTGCAACAAAAAATAGCCAGGTACTGTGGCAGGCACCTATCATCCCAGATACTTGGGAGGCTGAGGTAAGAGAATCACTTAAGCCGAAAGTTTAAGATTGCTGTGAGCTGTGATGCCAGAGCACTCTACTGAGGACTACATAGTGAGACTCTGTCTAAAAAAAAAAAAACAAACAAAAAAAAACACTTAAGCTTTTATTTCAATATACTATATTAAAAATGGTTCAAAGATGTTTCCAGAAAAAGATCACTAGGCCCAATTGTTGGATATTCAGTATCTGGAATGAGATAAACATGTCTGTAATACACTACTTGTAATAAAATGTAAATGACTGTGCTATGATAGTGATAGTAGAAATGGAGAAAAAAATTATCAAGAAGAGTTTCCCAAAAGGAGTCTCAGCAGTACTTGGATTCTGAACAAGAAAAACAAAGGAAGAGAGAAAGAGAAATGATCTTATCAAGGATGACTCTGATACTAGAGGCTAAAAGATACACAACAAATGTTGATTGATTGAATTATTGTCCATAACAGTTGCATTTAAACCTCAACAAAATAATACAAGGAAAACTCCAAGGCATTCAATTTATTAATCTGTAAATATATAGTGAGACTGGGAGGGAGCAATATTAGAATAACTAAGCCCTGATCTCCCCAGTGATGACTGGCAGTTTAATTATCACTGGTGCCCAATCAAATAGAAACAAAAAAATAATATAATCAAGGAGGAAATGATCACATCTAGATGCATAGTTCAGAAATAGTCATTATCAAGGAGAAATTATACACAGCCTAATTTTTGAGAGATAATTACATCTTATCCTTCTAGAAGCCGTCTTCAGTTGTATTGATCTTTAGAATGGATCAGTTCCAGAAGCAGTGAAGATAAATAGAAAAATCTGTGTGTAGCACATGACTATGAGGCAGAATATTCTGGCTGGTGTATTAACTTTTGATGAGTGGACCCCTTTTTGGAATGAAAGAGAAATATACAAATTATCCCACTATGTTACCTCAAGCAAGTCTCTTATTTTTCCTCAGCTAGTTTTTGTATTAAATTTGTGAGAAGATTGGATTGAATAGTCTCTAAATTTATTCTGGTTCTAACCTTGTTTTTATTATTTTATGAGATGGTCAGTTGGGTGCAGCTGTAAGAAAAAACAGAGGAAATGTTCAGAAAAACAAAATTTATAATATTCCCTGGTCCTAGAGACAAAACCCAGGATATGCCTCACAGAGCCAGTTGGGGACAGGAGGTCAGGAGGCAGAAGACAGGAGTGAGAGAAAGTTTAGGCAAGATCCTTTGCTGGGATTTCTGGGGAAAAGGCAGGGCAGGGCAGAGTGAAGTTTAGGACTGTTAGTTTGAATAATTTCAGTGGACTTTAAGGTGATTCCTGGCACTTGGTTGATTACAGTAGAAGAATATTGCCTCTCAGGGTTTAAGGGCCAGATAGAGGAGGTGTGACTCTGGATTGGTTATTTTGCATATCAAAGGCATGCTTCTGGCTGAGCTCTTGCTGTCTCCCATAATTGGGAGGAGCAGTGTTTACCTAGATAGGATTTTTAAGATGTCAAAACATCTTAATAAATAGAATATACTATACGTATACCTACACAACGCATATACAGAGGGTGCCAAAAAAGCATACAAATGTATACACATTTTTAGAAAAGAAAGAACTGTATTAAAATTGTAGTACTTAAATTACATTTGATATCTGTAATTATAAGAGATGCAAAATACAATATATAGGATATGGGGGAAAAGGGATGTATTTGTACTTAGTGTTATTGGTACATATTAAATATTACAATTTTAATACTTTTTTCCCTTCTTAAAATGTGTATATATTTTTTGGCGCCCTCTGTGTATATGTGTGTGTGTGTGTGTGTGTGTGTGTGTGTGTGTGTGTCTGTATAGGTGTATGTATATAATTTAATTATTTTAATGTCTGAATCAAATTCTTAGCCAGGTATTTTATAGGGATTAATTTATACTCGAGAAAAACCTCAAGAAAATTCAAGATTTGGTTGTGTTAATAAAATTCATATAATAGTATTTTTTAAAATAATATGATTTGCTGCCTCATTGCACTCTTGAAAAGTGATGGCAATAATATGAATAATAATAACTTCTCTCTGCTCTTCTAAGAACAAATAATAAACATTAATTCAGGAAACTGAAAGAACTGGATAGTAACTATAATATATATTATTCAATTATTCTATTTTCTAGTCTTTTTACAATTCTCCCAAATTTATTTAATTCTAATATAAATACATTTAGTTACTTAAGAATGCCAATCAATCAATTGACATTACTGAAATAAGTTTGTAGTATATATCCTATATATTATGTAGGGTACATGGCTTATCATTTGGTACAGACACTTGAATGGATAAATTATATTTTGAGAGGGAAAAGTTAAAAATATAACTAACATTGTATCATATCCTAGCTTAAACAGTTATTAACTTTAATGAACTTTATATATATACATATATATACACGTATGTTCATAGATGTGATACAGAAAAACATACATGTCCTGACTCCACATATGTGGTATTACCATTACATGTTTATGCATGTTAAGCATTACATGTTTATCAGTTGTCTCTACTGATATAAAGGGACATAAAGAGTTATTTCATAGATCCTGGCAGTTGCCTATTCCCAAGTACTTATCATTTTTTCACTTACTAGTCCCCCTCTGGAAGTTGAGTTCTCCCCCCCAATGACCATTAGAGCGTGTGCTCACCTCAAACTTCCATCTCTCTGTAGACTGTACATGTGCACCAGGAAGCAGCACATGTTCACATGGGATTGTTGGGCCCTCAGATCACTGGCCCTATCAGTTTTCTTCAGCCTCTTTGGATAACACATAAACTATGCGGATATATCTATTCAAGAAAACTCATTGAGCACAATATTTTTGCTGCCATGATCTTCTATATGACAAAATACCTTGGCTGGGCCAAAGGTGAGATCAACAGAAAAGTGCAATCAAACAATTCCTTTAAAGTTTTCTGTGTACTCTAAGGCAGACTAATTCCTTAACTGCTAGGATCTTTAGGTTACTTCAAAACATTATGAAATGTTAAAGAGCGCTGAACCAGACAGTGAAGTCTTAGGAGATAGATTGGAAGAAATTCCCACCTCATCCACAAATGTTTCTCAGAGATGCATAGGCTAGACTGATGGACTGAAAGAGCCAAAAATAAACCCTGCTGTGAGAAAATACACGTTAAGGCCCTTCAACCAAAGTGCAGAAAATAAAAGTGTGGTGGAGTGGGCTAGACAGATTGGTGAAGCCTAGCTGTCTGAGGGAACAGTGAAAATTCTAAGTATATTATGAAGTTGGGTGACATTCACTTTGTCCTTGGCATGTGGTCTAGGGGAAGAAGAACCTTGTGCAATAAAGGAAAAAAATTGTATCACTAGGATTCAATAGCTATGCTGTCAGAATACTCTTAGAAAAAGCTAGTATGCGGATGCTCCATCCTAGGAAACCAGGGAAACAGACTGAGTTTAGACTAGTCTAGGAAAGGCAGGCAGAGATGGCAAGGATGGTGGATTTGGGCTTCACATATCAGAACCCCACAGCAGGCTCTGACTAGCCATCCGCCACCCCTGAGAGAACCTCTGAAGCTATAGTTTTACAGTGACGTATGTAATCTGTCTCTCAGTAGTCTCTAGCGTGGATATTACTGGAGAATTTCACCTTCCTGATATAAGGAGTTGGAGACTGTGAACATTGACATTAGGGTGCTATGTCCTACCTGTACACACTAACATGCTGGTTATACATAATCTATAACTAGCTTGACATAATAATAAAAGGTTTTTGTTGAGATTTTATATGCTCCCAATACTTGTCTAGGTGGTTTACATGGATTATCTAATGTAATACTTAGGATTAAATGTTCACACGTCTGTGTAGCTGGAATTAACCTCATTTTATAGGATTACCCTCATTTTATAGGTAAGGAACCTGAGGTGCAAAGAGGTTAAGATCACAGAACTTCTTAGAGATAGGGATGTAGACTTGGACATCCTAAATCCATGGGTCATATTTTTATTCCTAATATCATATTGTTTTACAATCATTTGATTATAAATTTACCTGGAAAAGAAAATAAGAACTGTTTTCCAAAGACCTCCACTTTTGTCTTGTCTCTGCAGATTGTATAGAGAAAACTAAATGTGGTAATTTTTTTTCCATGTTCCTTCCTTTTTTCACTGTGCCTGACAATTATATAAGCCCCTCCAAAGTATCATGAATGTCATAGAGCATTGCATAATGCAAATGGCCCAGGTAGCCAGTTTCATTGGTGAAAAAAGTAAATATACCATTGTGTTATGTAGGACAAAACTTAAGTTGTCCATCTCTAGAAAGAGTCTTCTGTTTGGCCTGGGCTATTTCTGTTCCAAAACACCTAGCAAATATCTTTAAATAAAAGAAATCATTGTCTTAACTCTTTCTGTGGGAGCTTTTGGAGTCATATAAGAGAACTATCCCTTTTAAAAGTAAAATTGTTCTTTTTAAAAAGCAGTTAATTTAAGAAATGGTATGCTAGACACCTTTATGACACAATTCTCTTTAATACATAGATACTACTTGTCACACTAGGCTGTTGTCACTGTTGCCGCCACTGTGAAATATAAAGTTGAACTCAGCTCTTTGTAGTCTGGGAGATGACAAAATACCCAAATATAGCTCTCTCTGACATCATTTACCTAAAGTCCAAAGCCTTGCCAGCAAGGACACCCATCACCTCCAATCCCATCAGCCAACTGGTGAGGATAGTTGCGGCCGTTTTTACTACATTTCTATATAGTTAGTTTACTCGGAACTCATAAACATCACAAAAGATAAACCTTCACATTTTGTGCTATATTTGATTCTTACTAAGTAAAGAAATGAAGGAAATATAGAGGAAACCTCTCTATAGCTGTTTTAATTTTGCCTCTTTGTTTCCCTTGAGCCTATGTCATGTATGAATTTTTTATTGAAGTGAGTTAGTGAATTAGTGCTTTACCAACCATTTTATGTTAAAAATCGCCTCTCATTCAATGGGAGTATCAGCCATGCCTTGAATGAGAATAGCATACTCCCTCTTTATTTCTAACCAGATAAAATCATAATGTCAGTTTGCAAATTCAGAGTTGGTTTTGCTGTTGTCTGCTGCCATATTCTTGACGGGCATTGATGTATTAGAGAAAGAAGTTACTGAAGCCTTGTTTGAAGCACTTCCATAGCCTTAGAATGTGAACTGAATATATTTGTCAGGAAAAACCTCTCTAACACAAGGTAATAAAAAATACAATTTGGTATTGTTTCACTTATGATCAGGTAAGGCAATGAGACATTCCTCTAAATCCTATATTAACTATTCCAAGTGTGTGTATTTTAGGTAAAAGACTGTTTTCGTATTTTCTTTTGAAATGAACAGCTTCCTGCAAGGGATGGAATAGACAGAGATTTACATTTACCCAAAAGGTTTAGCTTTAAGTACAATCATGTTCCTACAATCAGTAGAATGCAAATTGTGTACTCCAGGGACCAGAAGGCAGACTCTAACTTCAGAGATTTCCAAGTAAAGAAGCAGAACTATTCATTTTCTAAGGTTTTTCAAAATTATTATGGCAGAATTGAATGGCCTATGATAGCATCAAATCCACAAGGATGAAAAGTTGTAAATTAGTAACAAGGATATTGGTATATTGCTTTACTTTTTAATGTAAAATGTTCTATCCTGGAGGGGAAGATATAGTTTAGTACCACTCTCAACAGGACATCCCCCTTTTCTTATTAAATTCACTCATATTTCATAGCATTTGGTTGGTGTTTTCTCCTCTGTATTCTCTCTAAAAAATTATTTGGAATAAATTAATCTCATGGGGTAGTAGAAATCCTTTAATGTACATAGTCTACAAACTGTTTTTCTTGCCTGTGGTACAGATGGTTTCCATTAGATACAGGGCACAGGCTGAGTGCCAGGTGTGTTCCAAGAGTTTTATACGTAGTAGACATTTGATTTTTGCAATCCTACTAGGTGGATGTTACTACCATACCCATTCTATCTATTGGGAAACTGAAGTGTACACAAATAAAATTACTCTTTCACACAGCCAGAAATAAAGGGGCATACATTTTGATCCATGCAGCCCAGTGTCAGAGACTGCTTTTAACTTGAGTGGCAGTATAATTTGTGTCATCTAAATTGAGATAATTTTGAAAGTTAAAGGCGGCCCTATTCATAATTACATTGGACAATAGGTGACAACTGAGATGACTCCAGGCAAATCAAGATACACGATTCCCCTACTCGTAATCTTCTGTGCTACCCAAAGTCTATTTATTACCATACTTACTATTTTGCTATATGGGGTATATATCTAGGGTAATTATAGTCCTATAGTTAATGTAGACAATTTATCATTGTTGAAAGCAGCATAGAGATAAAACATTTTTTTATCAGTAATAAACACAACACAGAGTAGAAGCTGCTGTCAAGTGTGCCTACTTCACTACACATTTTCAAGTGTCCCCCAACTTCTTCATCAGAAGAAATTAACTACATTCCTCTTAACAAAGAAGAGATCTACTGCTATGGAAATGAAGTCCAACTTCATAAATTCTGTGGCATAGTCACCCATCACAATATAAAGCTAATGGTGACAAGTCAAAATAAATTAAGCAAAGTGAGCTTCTGACATACAACATTGTTTTCAGAATGCAGATCAGCCTAAATAATCTTTAAGGTAACATCACATGATGTTCTTTAAATGAAAATATATCTAAAATATATTTCTAACTCATGGGATAGAGTTACATTCTAAAGAGACTGATGGAATTGTTACTGAGGACAATGAGGATTTAAATGAGAAAATCTCATTTATGGTGAATAAGTAAACTTCATTTGATGCCTGCAGAATTCATCTTCTTAGAGTCAGAGCATTTCTCACACATGGGAAATTCTCTTTAAAGGAAACATATGAAGCAGCCATACATCAAATGCATGGTCATTATGTGTGCAGATTAGTTCTTGTAATAAATGAGCTTATAGATTCTGAGTTTTAAATAAGCCAGTTACAATAAGTGAGCATATGAAGGAGCTTTAAAACTAATCACAATGTAGTTTTCACATTAATTCACAGAAATTCTCTTGCTTCAAACTCTTATATACCCAACCATCCTTTTATCATCCTTTTCTTAGGGCTTAGATGTCAAGATCTACTATGTATCCTAGTTGAGCCACAAGAAATAGTCATTTGTGGTTACTTTGCCATTCAGTGAAGGGAGGGGAAAGAAATTCACTATTTGCCTAAATAATTATGTAACATATAGTCATTTTGGTAAAGGTTAAAATGTCAGCAGAAAGAGTGGAATAAAGTCCTTTGAAAATCTACTTCTTTATAAGACAAATAAGAACACCACTAAAATGATCAGTCTTCACGGAAATTGAGATATTGATAATGTTCTTTATAAAGTTCAAACACGGGCAGTGCCTATGGCTCAAAGGGATAGGGTGCCAGCCCCATATGCCAGAGGTGGTGGGTTCAAACCCAACCCCAGCCAAAAACTGCAATAAATAAATAAATAAATAAATAAACAAACAAACAAACAAACAAACAAATAAAATAAAAACTTCTAACACTTGGGAATTCAAAAGTCCATGGGCATGGCTAAGTGTGTGCCCAGAAAAGGCTTAAGAAAGTCCTAAGTCCTAAGTTCTCAATGTTGGTTGCCCTTGAGGGCTATGCAAATAGAAATTGAAAGCTAAGGCACAACTGTAAGTGTCTGATGGAGTGTTGAAGGTATTCCTCAACCATCATAGATCCTATATTTATATGGTCTCTCCTTCTTTTATACTGATATTGCCACACATTATAAATATATATATATATATATGTGTGTGTGTGTGTGTGTGTGTGTGTGTGTGTATTTATATGTGTGTGTGTGTAAAATATATGGAGACAGAGTGCAAGAGAGTCTATCAGCACAGATTTATAATTATTGTCTATGTAGTTATCTTTTAAGTCAGAAGAAAGAAAAAAAGAATTACAAACAAAAAAATTTACATTGTGTGTTTAGCCCAAATTATATTGGTAGACATTAGGAATGAATCATAATCCTCTGGACAACTGCTAAGAAAATAATTTTGTTTAAATAGAACAAAGGAAACAATAACGAAACTAAAATGGTGCACTCAAAACCATCCATTTAAGACAAGTAAAGGCATTAATTAAAGAATACAACACTAAAATTCTTAAGACTTATAGACAACAAATAGAAAAATAAAAGATGCAAATCTCACTTTAATAATTACTTTAAATAGAGATGGATTAAACATTTTAATCAAAAAAGCAGAGATTAGAAGAATAGGTTTAAAATGATCCAACTGTAAAAGAATGAAAACTATATACCAAGCAAACAGTAAAAAAGGAGAGCTGGACTGGATATAATAATATCATACAAAATAGACTTAAAAAATTATTGCTGGAGGAAAAGACATTTTCTGGTGATATCAATCAAATATCAATCCATCTAGAAGATAATAACAATCATAAACATATGTGGACCTCACAATGGAGCTTCCAAATACATGAAGCAAAATCTGACAGAATTGTAGGGAAAGAATACAATTCAACAATAGTAGTTAGAGATATCAATATCCCAAAAAGGATAGAACAACTAGCCAGAAAATCAACAGCTTGAACAACAGTATAAACCAACTAGGCTTAAGAGACATCTATAGCACTCCATACAAAGACAGCAGAATATGTGAATTCTCAAGTGTACACAAAAACACTACTTCAGATAGTCCATACATTATCCCATGAAGTAAGTCTGAGGACATTTAAAAGGATTATATCATACAAAGTATGGTATTTGACCAAAATGGAAAAATAATAAAAATCAGTATCAGAGGGAAGTTTAGGTATGTCAAAAATATGTGGAAATTAAATAAAACACTTGATGTGACAAGGAAAATTAGAACATATTTTGAGATGATGAAGATTAAAATATATATATACCACATAGGAAATACTACTAAAAGATCTCTCTCCACATGGAGCTTTGACTGCAAAAAAAAATAAAATAAAATAAAGCAACAACCAATTATCAGGTAATTCCCTTAGACCATTAATGTTAAACACAAACAAACAAAAAAATATATCTATCTATGCCAGAATCTTTTAACACAGTTCAGGATGATCACACACATGGTTTGAGGAATCAACTTTTAGGAAAAGGAAACACTCAAAAAAGAAGAAAAGAGTAGGTTCTGCAGTCTCTTTCCTATAGTCAGGCTGGGGAAGGTTCTTCTGCTGGACATGCAAGATGCACTGTATTCCAGGGAATGGGTTCTTTCTCCTTGCACTTCTTTTCATAGGCAAGTATGAAAAAAGCACAACTTAGTGAGGGGAATACTCAGTACACTTTGGGCCAATGTAATTGGCCTTTTTGTGTTAGCTATTAGAGAATTATTATCTGGGCACCTAAAACACTTGCCTGGCGCTAGAGTTGTGTTCTCAGACAATGGGGATTTGTGGTCCCCCCACTCGCCTTTTCCCCATCTCCCATGTGAGGGAGGGAGTCACTGAGCCTTGGGAAAGGAAGAAGGGTACAAGCTCTAAGACTGGATTTTTCTAGTCACCATTCAGGCAACATAGGGAGTAACTGCGTAACTCCATCCCAGGTCTGGCTGAAAAATTTTGGTTATTACACAAATCAATATCCTTGACTTTCTTTTTATTTTTATCAATATACTATTGGTTTTAGAATATTTCAAAAATCCTGAATATTATGCTTTGAAATGAGAAAAAAATTAGACAAGTTACATTTGGGGCTAAGAAAATACCCCTCTTGTCCTGAAAGGAACGGATTGCCCATGATGACGACCACATACTGACAGGCTAAAAAGATTCCAACCTCAGACTCTCACTCTCTCTCTGGAAACACTATTTTCATGGTACATTTAGCAAGTGCTTTATTATAATTGAACTTCTATGAAAATACATATTATGCAAATAAATTAATTATCATCTGTAGCATTACAATGGCTAGTAAATCAATTCATAATTATATGACACTTAAAATAAATAGAATAACACTCTTTAAATTTTCCTTCTGAAGCACTAATGCACAATATTCTCAGTAGCACAGCAATAAAACGGTAAAAGGAAAAGCAACATCATACACTGAATTGTGGATACAAAGCATAAAACAAAGCCATGGTGTTTGCAAGCTGTGCTTTCTGTTCTTTCCTACAAAAGCTTTTTGAATACTTCAAATACTCTGAAAAATTACTCATAAATATATCAAATATAGTTTGATTTTCATAATCAGTAGCTCTCATCTGAGGTGAGAACATAGTATTTATTGAAAAAACTTACTTTTCTTTTTTTTTTTTTATTAAATCATAGCTGTGTACATTAATGCGATCATGGTGCACAAACACTGGTTTTATACAATGTTTGACACATTTTCATCACACTGGTTAACATAGCCTTCTGGGCATTTTCTTAGTTATTGTGTTAAGACATTTATATTCTACATTTACTAAGTTTCACATGTACCCTTGTAAGATGCACCGCAGGTGTAATCCCACCAATCACCCTCCCTCCGCCCATCCTCTCATCCTCCCCTCTGACTCCCCTCCCTCTCCCCCTTCCCCCTATTCTTAGGTTATAACTGAGTTATAGCTTTCATGTGAAAGCCATAAATTAGTTTCCTAGTAGGGCTGAGTACATTGGATACTTTTTCTTACATTCTTGACATACTTACTAAGAGTAATATGTTCCAGCTCCATCCATATAAACATAAAAGAGGTAAAGTCTCCATCTTTCTTGAAGGCTGCATAATATTCCATGGTGTACATATACCACAATGTATTAATCCATTCGTGAATCGATGGGCACTTGGGCTTTTTCATGACTTAGCAATTATGAATTGGGCTGCAATAAACATTCTGGTACAAATATCTTTGTTATAATGAGATTTTTGGTCTTCTGGGTATATACGTAGTAGAGGAATTATAGGATTGAATGGCAGATCTATTTTTAGATCTCTAAGTGTTCTCTAAACATCTTTCTAAAAGGAAGGTATTAATTTGCATTCGCACCAGCAGTGTAGAGGTGTTCCCTTTTCTCCACATCCTCGCCAACATCTCTGGTCTTGGGATGTTGTGATATGGGCTAATCTTAAAATGCTCATCATCTTTAATCAGAGAAATGCAAATCAAAACTAGAGCATGCTTTCTTAATGAATCTTCTGATTGTAGCATCATTTAGTCTTATTTCCTTGTTGCTTAAAAGTTGTGGGTGGATAGCCTGAGCTCAGGAGTTTGAGACCAGCCTGTGCAAGAGTGAGACCCTGTCTCTAAAAAAAATAGCCAGGTGTTGTGGCAGGCACCTGTAGTCTCAGCTACTCTGGAGGCTGAGGCCAGAGAATCACTTGAGCCCAAGAGTGTGAGGTTGCTGTGAGCCATGATGCCAAGGCACTCTACCCCAGAGCAACTGAGACACTCTATCTCAAAAATAAATAAATAAATAAATAAATAAATAAATAGTTGCCACTCTAAATTTATCCTTCTCTCTCACATTTTACTCTAAGTGGCATGAAGTAATCAGGCTGCACCATTAATGCTTTTCTTAGAAATTTCAGTTAAATATGCAAGGTCTATTTTTTACAAGTTCTGCTTTCAGTGTAACTGTATGGCACAATTCAGTTGAGTTTTCTGCTGCTATAT
Source organism: Loris lydekkerianus (assembly GCA_963574355.1). Classification (NCBI taxonomy): domain Eukaryota; kingdom Metazoa; phylum Chordata; class Mammalia; order Primates; family Lorisidae; genus Loris; species Loris lydekkerianus. The sequence continues at coordinate 37,911 of CAUYPK010131402.1, read as the reverse complement.
TACAAGGATCCCTGTCCTTCTAGTTTCCAATAACATGTTCTTCATTTCCTTCGGAGCCTTTACCCACAGCCTTTAACATCCAAATTTCTACCAATAGTGTATTTATGATGATTTAGATTAGGGGTGTCCAACCTTTTTTCTTCTCTGCTATACATTGGAAGAATAAGAGTTGTCTTGGGTCACACATTAAATACACAAACAGGCTGCATATTGTATGATTCATATATGTAAAGTGTCCAGAATAGGCAATTACATACAGACAGAAAGTAGGTTAGTGATTCCAGGGACTGAATGGGGGTTGAGGTACAGTGGGTAATGACTGTTGTTGGTTATAGGGTTTTGTTGGGTGATGAAAATGTTCTGAAATTAGATAATGATGGTTGCACAGCTCTGTGACTAAAAACTACTGAGTTGTACACTTTAAAAAGGTGAAAGTTATGATACATCAATAAAACTGTTATTCAGAAAAGTATAGCAGGAACTGGAAACTAGATCTATGGTTTCATTTAGTGATGTCATGCATTGACATGAGAGAGGAAAATACATGCTTATTTAGAAATCTTATTTAGAAATATAGGAATTAGCAAACCAAATCTGTCAGTGTTTTAAGAAAAAAAATGACAAACATGACAAATTAGTTTATCCCATGAATGTTAAATATGAATCCATTGATACTGTTTACTATATTAATCATGGGAATACCTTGATAGAAGCAGGAAAAGCGTCTGTTAAAATTTATCATTCATTTATAAAAAAAGTTTTTAGCAAACTAAGAATGTTACATTTCTTTAACATAATAAAGGGTATCTGTCAGAGATAAATGGTAAACTAAATGCTTACTGATGAAACTTAAGAATCATAAATGCTTCCATTCAGCCTCAGACTAGAGATTAGCTAGTACAGTAAGCCAGCACAGAAAGTGGTTAAAATGGAAGGAATAGTGCTAATATTATTTATGGGTGATATTGATTATTTACATAGAAAATCCAAGAGATTTTATAAACAAAATAGAATAAGAGTTCAGTACATTTGATCATTACAAGATCAATGTATAAAAATCAACTGCATTTTTGTGTAGTGGGCAACACTTAGAAAATGAAATAAAATAATTTTTTTAGAGCATTGTCAAATCACTAACTTATCCAGCAGCAAATTAAGCAAAAGGTATATGTATGGCTTTTATGGCGAAAATTTTTAAAGTTTTATATATAGACATAAAAGAAGACAAAGTCAAGATAAGAAATAATATTTATGGATAGAAATATGCAATATGCTTAAATTGGCAGTACTCCCCAAATAAATCTATGAATTCAGTATAATTCTAACCTAAACCCAGTAGGAACTACCAGGGAATGGTCATTTATTAAATGTATCTGGCAGAGCAAATAGTTAAGAAGAGACAAGATAGTTTTTAAGTAAAAGAACATGGTAGGGTCATGCATTGATTAAGAAATTAATTTGAGGGTGGCGCTCAGTGAGTAGGGCGCTGGCTCCATATACCGAGGGTGGCGGGTCCAAACTTGGCCCCAGCCAAATTGCAATAAAAAAATAGCCGGGCGTTGTGGCGGGTGCCTGTAGTCCCAGCTACTCTGGAGGCTGAGGCAAGAGAATCACCTAAGCCCAGGAGTTGGAGGTTGCTGTGAGCTGTGATGGTACAGCACTCTATGGAGGGCGATAGGGTGAGACTGTCTCCAAAGTGAAAAAAGGAAAAGAAATTCATTTAATTGCTTTGTTAGAGACTAAGTAACCAAACATGAATAGTAGTTTACTTCTCTTTTATATAAAAGTTCAAGCTGATAGGCAGGATGAAGTTGTACGTGGTACGGTTCTCCTTGGTGAGTTCCTTTTATTTTGTTCTGACATTCCTTGGATGTTTTCTTCTTTGGTGTGTTTGAAGTTACCATATTCACATTCTAGTCCCCAGAAGAGGAAAAGAGAAAACTTGTAAGCAGTTCTTTTTAATAAGGATGTAATCCAGAAGTTGCAGTCATACTATTTCTGCTCACATGCAGTTGTCCATAATTTAGTTACATGGTCATGCCTACCTGCCAGGCAAATAGCATACTTCTGCCTGGTCACCATTCATGCTAAATACAAGGGGTTGATTCTGTAACTAAATGGAAGAGGAAGAGAATGGATACTGGGAGGCAGTTAGCAATCTCTGCTTTAGGGATTTGTCCTAACCATTATCCAGAGCTTGTTGTAAAGTTATAGTGATTAAGGCAGTATGGAATTGACCCAAATACAGACAAATAGTATAGTGAAACAAAATAGAGAACAGAAACAGACACTAATATGTAGAAACATAATATAAAAGATGATGCATAATAAAGTTTAGTTAATTATTAAATGATATTAGGAATCATTATGGAAATCCATATCCTTATAGAAAAAAAAAAAGTAGGTTTGTGCCTCATGCTATAAGTATAAACTAAATTAAGTTCCAGTTGGATTAACTTTACAACTTTTTGTAGACTTTTTGGAATACTGCATGATTTCAGTGTGGATTACAAGTCTGCAGGTCACAAAAAGCACAATACATGAAAGAAAAGATTGATGGATTTTTACCGTTTTTAAGTTTAAAGCTTGTGTACAGTAAGAGATGCTATTAAGTAGAGTGAAAAAGACAAACTAAAATGTGAGAGAGATATTGTTTGTACTGCATATGGTCAGTGAAAGTTAGTAGTCTACCTTATCTCATACCATATATGAGGTCTTATTGGGAACCAGCCCCGGCAATGCTGTGGGTTCCCTTCCCGTGGCTTAGGGGGATTAGAGGACGAAGAAAATTGAAATAAGAGACACAAAGAGAGAAAGGATAGTTTTAAAAGTCTTAGCTGGGGTCGGGAGGCTGCAGCCCTTCTTTGTGAGGTTCTAGCATGCAGCCCCGAAATCCAAGCTAGCTCTGTATTTATGTCATACATAAGTGTCTCAATCATAAATTCATGAAGGCAAGGAAACAATCCCATCATGGTTCTGGCTGTGCTTGCATTTCTTTAATGCATTTACTTGTTACTTTTATTACTTTGAGGTATTTATGATCTTAACACAAACAGATTATGAAACAGTAAGACAGTGCAGGAGCAGGATGTTAGAGGAAAAAACCCCAGTTAGACCAAGCACACAAATCACAAAAGTGAGCATTGAAGTTCAGAAAGCCTTATGTCTAAATGGACTGACTCCAAGATAACAGAAGAAAAGAGATATTTTGTCTCCTTATCTGGTCATTATTACTAGTAATGCAAGCATATCAAGATATGACTATTCCCTTGAGTATTCCCACCTGCACCCTGCAAGGTCTAACCTTTACGTTTGTGAACTTGCCACCATGCACTTATGTTGCAGCAGTGTACAAAGAGCTCAATTAGGTTTCATAAATTTATTATATCAATGTCTTACAGCTATGTTCATGTTCCAAGTGGTGGTGTCTGGTGAACAAACATGAAATTTTTTATTAAACTTGACAGGAGTGGAAGTGAAATCAGGGACATGTTAGTTCAAGTTTATGGGGATAATGCCATGTAGAAGACAGTCGTGTACAAATGGATTAAATGTTTTTCTGAGAGGAGAGAAAGTGGCATTGATGAGAGGTCAGAGTAGCCTCTCCATAACAATGCAGAACTGACGAAAATATTGCAAAAATTCATCAAATTGTGCATTAGAATCTTTGACTGTGGGAAGCATAGCCAACTTGATAGAGAAACAGGAAAATCTTAATTGAATATCCTGGCATGAGATAGGTGTGGCTCTTGTATCACAACAATGCCCCAGATCACATGGCATTGTTTATATTAATTAACAATTAATACAATTGTTTGTACAATTAATAAACAATTGTATTAATTGTTAATTAATACAATTGTGAGGGAGTTTGTATTAATTAACAAACCTGATCTGACCCCAGTGACTTTTTTGTTTACCCCAAAAATGAAATATTGAAAGGAAGATATTTTGATGACATTCAGGACATCAAGAGTAATAATGATGATGGCTCTGATGGCCATTCCAGAAAAAAGAGTTCCAGAATTGCTTTGAAGGGTGGACTAGGTTCTGGTGTTGGTGCATAGCTTCCCTTTGCAAAGGTCACTTTGAAGCTGACTGTAGTTGAGATGAGAGAAATTCAGTAGTGAGGTATGTAGTACTTTTTCAAGGATGAGTTTGTGAACTTAGTTGCCACGTCTTGTATATATAAAAAAAACTACAGAATGGGTTAAAGGCCTGAAACTATAAAACTATTGGAAGAAAACATGGAGGAAAGCTCCATGACATCAGTCTCTACAATGATTATTTGGTTACAAACTCAAAAGTACAGGCAACAAAAGCAAAAATAAATAAATAGGATTACATCAAACTAAAAAGCTTCTGCATAGCCAAGGAAACAGTCTACCTACAGCATGGGAGAAAATATTTGCAAACCATATATCCGATAATGGGTAAATATCCAAAATATATGAGGAACTCAAGCAGTTTAATATTAAGAAAACAAGTAATCTGATTAAAAAAGAGCAAAGGATCTCAATAGAGCTTTCTCAAAGGAAGGCACGTAAATGGCCAACAGGTATTTGAAAAAATGCTCAATATCACTAATTTTCAGAGAAATGTAAATTAAAACCACCTCACACCTATTAGAATGGCTGTTATTAAAAAGATGGAGAGATAAGTGTTGGAGAGGATATGGGAAAAGAAGGTGGAGAATTATTGCTAGATCCTCTAGCCTTTTCATCTGAACATGTTGTCACAGTCTGTCAGATTATTCTATTTTCTCTGTGAAAAGCAGATTATGGAGCTGAAGACATGATACCCAAGACAGTATGGTGTCTGTGGAGAAGGGCTTAGGTAGATGGTGAAAATTAGTCTAGGACATTGGCCAGAATGGGGAGATCTTAGATGCCAAGACATCTATTTATAGGACACTGGGGACAAATGCTAAATGTATTTTATAGTTTCACTGCTAGTTGCTTGGCATTGTTTCTATTTTTTTTACCTCAACTACAGAGGAGGTCCAAGCCTCCTTGGCTGTTCTCCCTTTCTTGACTTGAGATAAATAAAGTAAACAAAAATCTGGAGACAAAGGCCATATTATAGTGTTGTCTTACTGGTTGTGTGTTATGGAAACCATTTTATTCCTTTGTCCATAGCCTCTAAGCCCCTAGAGTTCAAAGTGAGAGCTGACTTTATTTTTTTAAATTGACCTTTGTGGCCACTTTATTATGTCTTTTACCCTCCAGGACCCTTTACTCTTTGATGGAAGAGAAACTATATGGGGGATTTTGGGGCATCGTGCAGAAGGCAGTTGTGGTAGGCAGAGACCAGTATAAGGGGTTAAAAGTGGAAGTAAGGAGACCAGTTAGGAATCTATTGAAGTCTAGGTGAGAAATGTTGGGGCTTGGGTTACCATATTAGTCATGGAGAAGTTGAGAGGTGCTTGGATTTAGCACATATTTTATGGGTATAGTTGACAAACGTTGAGGATCAACTAATGTTGGGGTGCACAGGGAAAACAAAGGCAGATTTTCAGGTTTTGGCATCATTTCTGAATGGTGGTGCTGTTAAGTGCAAGAGAAAGACTGAGGGAAGAGCTAATAGAGCTGGGGTGATGGTGCATAGAAACTAGGTATTCTATTTTGGACACATTAGGTTTGAGATGCTTAATACACGTTTACTGATAATGTCAGGAAGACATGTAAGCCATGCGCCTGTCTTCTTCAGAGAAGTTTCTCTTCAAGTCCCTTGCCCAGCTTGAGATGGGATCACTTGTGAATCCAGAGAATCTTCATTACCATACCTCACATGCACATTCTCTCTTGGAGATCAGTTTTCTGCCTTCCTAAAGGTACACAACTCACGTGCCATTTGCATGACTCTTTAGGTCTCTCAAGCAGAAACCAAGCCTATACTCAAGATCAGGGCGCAATCCTCCCAACAGTCCTTTCTGACTTCCCACCTGAGTTCCACCACCTCCGTACTGCTGCTTGTCATGGTCTTAAAGGAAACACCAAAGTTTCCTGCATCTGCCCTGACAGCCCAAAACCTCTGCATAGCAAACACAAAAATTCTTCCTGGGTAGAGAAGGTGGGTTCACTGGCCTTTCCAACTTTGACTGATATGCCTCAGGTCACCTCTTAAGGAAGTACCTTAAAATTCTCACCAGAAGTCCAGTATTAAGTGAACCCCTGAAGATGGCTGGTGTTACAGTAGCCCCTAGGGGCCTTAATTACACAAGACTCCTAGGTTTAGGGAGAAGAGACAAGGAAGGGAAGTAAAAGGTCAGATCTCAAGGCATCTGCATTAAGAATTTTGCACTGGGCTCGCACCTGTGGCTCAAGTGACTAAGGCGCCAGCCACATACACCTGAGCTGGCGGGTTCAAATCCAGCCCAGGCCCACCAAACAACAATGATGGCTGCAACCAAAAAATAGCTGGGTGTTGTGGCAAGCATCTATAGTCCCACCTACTTGGGAGGCAGAGGCAGGAGACTTGCTTGAGCCCAGGAGTTCGAGGTTGCTGTGAATTGTGATGCTATGGCACTTTACCCAGGGCAACAGCTTGAGGCTCTATCTCAAAAAAAAAATTTAAAAGAACTTTGCACTGAATATTTTCTGTGGCCCACAGTGTGCTAGCCCTGTCCAGGGGCTGTGGATACAGACACGGGGATAAATCAGACATGGCTTCTGACCTAGATGAGCTCATGATTCACTGGCACAATTAAGCAATTATAGCACAATGTGGGAAGTGCTATGACAGCATGTCTCAGGCAGCATGAAGGGAACCCAGAGACAGGGCACATAATTCAGGGAAGGTTGAGGGTGGGAAGAAGTCAGAAGAGATTCCTGGAAGAGGTGTTGCCTAATTTTAAGTTTTTTAACTTCTCAGTTGTCTCTATTGCTTCCTCTGTAAAATGGAAATGATAATAGAAGCAATTTTGCAGCATAACAAGAAACCATATAAATAAAGCACACAGCAGTACAGTGCCTGATGCAGTGTGGAATATGTTGAGTACTAGCTGTCACTGTTGTCATGATTCCCATTAGCAGTTCATGAGGAAGGTGGATGGAAATCCAGGCAGGAGTGAAACAAGAAGTCTAGTGTTGTGGAATGAAAAGTGAAAGGAGAGAGTAGAAAGGCAAAGTGGAGGGAAAGGCAGTGGGGGGTGGGAGTCAGACCATGGAAATGAAACATTCAAATAATCTGGACATCATCCAAAATGGGGAGCCACTGGAGAGGGTATGGGCTGAAAAATGTCTTTAAAAAATTTCATTGGACTGTAGGATTGGAAGATGCCTTCCCTAGTCAAAGACAAGCCTAAAAGTGGTGGGCCCTGTAAAAATGTCTTTGCAATAATCCAGGCAAAGCCGTTGTGGCCTGGAACTGGAGCAGCAGTAACAGGAATAGAGAGGGGTTAGATAAAAAATACATATATTTGCTAGCCATGCATTGTAGTGGGCCCCTGTAGTCCCATCTACTCGGGAGGCTGAGGCAAGAGAATCGCCTAAGCCCAGGAGTTGGAGGTTGCTGTGAGCTGTGACGCCACAGCACTCTACCTAGGGTGACAAAGTTGAGACTCTGTCTCTAAAAAATAATAAAATCATATATATATATATATATGAAGTATATATATAAAAATAATAAAATCATATATATATATATATGTATATATATATGAAGTAAAATTGGTAGGACTTGGTAAATGGACGTATTGTAGATAGAGAATGGGTCAGGAATGAAGCCCAGGATTCTGGCGTGGGTGCCTGAGCGGATAAAGGCAGCCTGGTTCTGTACTAACTGTGTCTTTTATTTCCTGTATTTCGACACTGAAATCTGGGGCCTTGCTGACCCTGGAAAGACCGCTCCTCCCAGAGCTAGCCAATTTCTAGGTTTAGCAGACAGCTCTTCCTTAAACCCACTTTTCAAACGCAAATCAAATCCTAGTCCTACCGCTTCCCGCGGGTGATTTAGGACAAAGTACCTCCCCTTCGGAAACGCTGGTGATCTGGAAAACCGTATTCCAGTTGTCTACCTTAAACAGCTGTTCTCTGGCGAAAGCCTTTCAAACTTGATTATAAGGATGAAGCTACCCCTCACTCATCCTTAACTCTACAGTTCCTTCCATAGAATCCCACTTTAGTTGCCTTCCCCCTTCCCCAATATGCAGGAAGCTGCGCCGGCCACACAGGAGGGCCAGAGTTCTAATTCTGTCTTTGCCATTTAGCTGGATTACCCAGGGATCTCCCTAGGGCTGTTTCCTCTTTGGCGTATAGGGGATAAATACAAGTGGGGAGTGTGGTGTGAAAGGGCTCTATGAACCGTAAGGTATAGAGCTATACCTGTATATAATAAGCTGGACGCCTGACTCACCGAAGCAGCACCATTCACGCCTGCGCTAAGGAGACTCCTGGCAGCAGGCACAGAACACCCCCCTCCCGATTCCCGCGCGTGCAGGAAAGGGCTAGTCCGCGCGACAGGATTGGGCAGCTCGGCGCAGAGCGGGGCTCAGAGTAGGCGGGTCTTCCGGCCTCCTCCACTGTTGCCAGGGGAGACAGCCGCAGAGGAGCGGAAGAAGCTGTGGACAAGTGGCCGGAGCCGAAGAGGCGCGCAGTAACTATGGCGGTAGTGGCGGCCTCGGGGCCTGGGTTTCGGGGCTGGTGCTTGTGTCCGGAGGTGCCATCCGCCACCTTCTTCACTGCGCTGCTCTCGTTGCTGGTGTCCGGGCCCCGCCTGTTCCTGCTGCAGCCACCCCTGGCGCCCTCTGGCCTCTCGCTGAAGTCCGAGGCTCTGCGCAACTGGCAAGGTGAGCAGGGGCGGGGCCGGGACCGCGGGGCAAACCTCTTCGGACCTCGCGGGGCATCAGCCTCACCTCCAGTGCATCACCGTTCTCCCCAGCCACAGCGCCAGCCTCCAGCACCGTCTCTTGGTCCCCATATCCCGCAACTTTGTCTCTGCAGAGCCCCATTTTCGTCTTCACTGTACTCCATTACCTACCCAAATTTGTTCCCTTCTCTGTCGCTACCAAACTGGTCAAAGCCCCATATCCATTCGGTAGCAAACTTTAGCTTGCTCTCCGGGGACAATGATTTTTCCTTTACCCCCCTCATACCCACCTACGTATGTTTTAGGCCTAAGCTCCACTGAAAAATATTTTTCTTACCTTCATTACCGTAATCGAGCTTTTTCTGCTCCCCTATAATCCCTATAAACCTCCTGTCCTCTGGAAATTTGGAATTTTTTCTGCTGCTTCGTTTGTGTCTTAATCCTGACTTCCATTGTCAGCTCATGGGGGGAGGGGCTTCCGCTTTGGGTGAGGGGTTTGTTTTCTCTGGGGAAGAGAAATTTTGCAGACCAATTAAGTATCAACATCCACTGGTAAGAGACATTCCTAGTCTCCATTTCTTACTCATTTTCTGGGAATATAGGAAATTGACTACAGTTCTTACTGTTTTGTGAAAGACATATGCATTAATCTTAATTAATAGTGATCCCCTGATGTAGGCTTTATTTCTACCCATTAGTGAGATGAGAGTGAGGCTTAATGCAGAGAATCTCATAGCTGTTAAGTCATACAATTGAGACAAGAACTATCTCAAACACAGTTGTTTTTTTTTTTCTTTTTCTTTTTCTTTTCCTTTTTTTTTTTTTTTATATTTTTCCTCCTAACCATCAAAGACAGATTTTTCTTTTTATTATGTGCTGTTTTGGAACTGGAACCTTGGGGGATATAATCTCCAAATGACATAGAATTACTTCTAGAATCTTTTCACATTTATACTTGGAATTTCAGTTTTGGAAGTACTCAACAATAATGAAGTATTCTTCAAATAATGAAGCCTTCTGGAGATGGCCTGACTGAGGTATATAGTTCCATAGCCCGCTTTCCTGCTCAAATTCAAAACTGCTCCTCCCTCTCCTAGATACACACAGCACCGCCCCATAAACAGAAGCAAAATGCCAGCCTAACTTCAACCTCCGTTTTTTTCCTTTAGTTCACAGCTTCTCTGGGTGTGGGTTTTATGGACATGTAGGCATTAGTTATATACCTTAATACCTTGAGGACCTTTGAAGGCCTCAAGCATTACCTTGTTACCTTAAAATGAAGAAACTGAAACAGAGGGGACCTGTGATTTGACTAAGCTCAGCCAACCTGGATATGGTAAAACCAAGGTCCCCTCCAAGTCTTAGACTCCCAAGTCCAATGTTAACTGTTACTGTCAATTCATTACTCTCCCTCTTTTAGTTTAGTGTTTGGCCTGCAGGAACATTAAGTACATAAGATAGCCAACTGTTTTTACTTATTTTTATTTATTTATTATTATTCTTTTATTTTTATATATACATGTGTTTATTAGGTTTCCATTTTTTTGCCTTCACAAAATTAAAAAGGCTTGAATTTTAATAACAATAACAATGTTTAAAATAAGGACTAGAAACAAAAACCTGGTAAAGAATTAATTTATTTTTAATTTTTTAATTTTTTTTTTTTGAGGCAGTCTTACTGTGTCACCCTTGGTAGAGTTCCATGGCAGCTCACAGCTCACAGCAACCTCAAACTCTTGGGCTTAAGCAATTCCCTTGCCTCAACCTCCCAAGTAGCTGAGACTACAGGTGCCTGCCACAACACTTGACTATTTTTTTTTGGTTGTAGTTGTTGTTTGGCAGACACTGGGCCAGGTTTGAACCTGCCAGCCCTGGTGTATGTGGCCAGTGCCCTAGCTGCTGAGCTACAGGCACCGAGCCTATTTTTATTTTTTGAGACAGTCTCACTTTCTTGCCCTTGGGAGAGTGCCATGGCCTCATATCTCACAGCAACCTCAAGCTCTTAGACTTAAACAATTTTCTTGCCTCAGCCTCCCAAGTAGCTAGGAGTACAGGCACCTGCCACAATGCCCAGCTATTTTTAGAGATGGGGTCTTGCTCTGGCTCAGGCTTATTTCAAACTTGTGAAGTCAGGCAGTCCACCCACCTCGGCCTCCCAGAGTGCTGGGATAACAAGCGTGAGCCACCACACCCAGCCTCGCCAACTGTTTAAGAAAGATAAAAGTGGGATTCTTTGCTGTCTTATTGCACGTAAAGCATCATTCTACTATAAGATTGGATAAGCACTTTCAAGGAGGATTTCTGATTTCTGTATCTATTAATAATGATAGTTTTATAATCCTCATCACTGCAAAATAATTCATGGTCCATTTTTTCTTCCTCTGAACAGCCACTATGGAAGGAGAGGTCAGGATTACAGCTGAGGAGACTGGCACACAGAGTTAAGTAACACCCATTCAATCTACCCTGAAGCTGTCACAATTAATTAACACTCAAACTGCCCAGTGAGGTAGGTCAGTTTTAAAACCTAAAAGAGGATTATAAAGTACTTTACAAATTCAGAGGCCACCCCATGCCAAAAACTATTATATTTTTCCCATATGGAAGTCAGATACTGAGACTTGCTCCAGGTCTGGAAAAGAACAAGGATTAGATATTCATGGCTCTATATTGTCTCTTTGGGTCCTTCATTGTTACCTCCCACTGCTTGTCTTGGCTTCAGCTGATTTTCACTGGCTTTCACTTCTCTAACATGGGGCTGCTCTCCCCTCTTCTAGATGGCTTATAACCTGCCTTTCCCCCCTTGAAGCAACCCAGCATCAGGCCTCTAACCCAGCTTCCTCTTTAGTTTACAGGCTGGTGACCTACATCTTTGTCTATGAGAATCCGATATCCCTGCTCTGCGGTGCCATCATCATCTGGCGCTTTGCTGGCAATTTTGAGAGAACCGTGGGCACCGTCCGCCACTGCTTCTTCACCTTGATCTTCGCCGTCTTCTCTGCTATCATCTTCTTGTCGTTTGAGGCTGTGTCATCACTATCAAAGCTGGGGGAGGTGGAGGATGCCAGAGGTTTCACCCCAGTGGCTTTTGCCATGCTGGGAGTCACCTCTGTTCGCTCCCGGATGAGGCGGGCCCTAGTGTTTGGTGTGGTTGTGCCCTCCGTACTGGTGCCATGGCTCTTGCTAGGCGCCTCTTGGCTCATTCCCCAGACCTCTTTCCTCAGTAATGTCTGTGGACTTTCAATTGGGCTAGCATGTATCCTTTCTAAAATAGAATCATAGAATAATGCTATGCCGAAGGGAAAACTAAGAGTGTCTGTGTAGAGAGTCTTGGACTCAGCTATTGGGACCATAGGTTCCAGCTTCAGCTATAAAAATCATGTAGCCCTGGGCAGTTCACCTCCCTTCTCTGGACCAGAATTTTCTCATCTGGAAAATACCACAATACTGGCAGTACTGTGCTGATTTGATTTTTTATTCTGACTGAGGCATAAGCCTGGATTTGACTAATCATGCTAAGAATTTTCATTGGAAGATTCTGACATACCCATAAGTTGGGAAATGTTCCATGAAAGGAATGGGAAATGATGTTTATTTTTAAGTTTTTCTCAGAAAATAAACTCAAAGAAGGGTAAACTTTTACTGTATGGCTGGTTAAAAACTTTAGATAAACCTTACAGCCTTTGTATAAATATTCTGGCAATTAGGCAAAAAATATATATAAATACAAAACAGGGTTACTTTTTTAAAAATCAAAGTTGATAGTGTTGAGGTTTAGACAAAGGGGTACTCCTGAAATCTGAGTTAAAAGATTATGATTGATAACATAGTTCTTATCTTATTTTTAAATGTTAATTTAATTTCATTTATTTTAAACCTTTATCATCTAACATAAAAATCTTAAGCTATTAACTCCCGTTGCAAGTACTACTTTATCTGTATCCTACAACATTTGATAAGTTGTGTTTTCATTATCAGTCAAAAATATTTTCTAATTTTCCTTGAGATTTCTTCTTTGAGGATTATTTATAAATGAGATGCTTAATTTCTAAATATTTGGAGATTTTTCAGATTTATTTTTGCTGTTTATTTCTTTTTATTTATTTATTTATTTTATTTTGAGCCAGAGACTATGTCGCCCTTGGTAGAGTGCTATGGTGTCATAGCTCACAGCAACCTCAAACTCTGTGGGCTCAGGTGATTCTCTTGCCTCAGCCTCCCAAGTAGCTGGGACTATAGGCACCTGCCACAACACCTGGCTATTTTTTTGTCGTAGTTATCATTGTTTTTTGGCAGGCCCGGAACCCATCAGCTCTGGTGTTTGTGGCTGGCGCCCTAGCTGCTGAGCTACAGGGGCCAAGCCTTTGCTGTTTATTTCTAATTTGATTTCATATGGTCAGAACACTCTTTGCATGATTACAGTTCTTTTATATAGTTTCTGACCCTGCATGTGGTATATCTTGGTGACTATTCTATGTGTACTTGAAAATAATGTACATTCCCGATTGGTATTGTGTTCTGTAGATCTCTCAGGTCAAGGTACTGATTGATGTTCAAGTCTTCTATATCTTTACACTTGTTTTATCACTCATTGAGAGAGGACTATTGAAATTTCCAACTATAATTGTGGATTTTCTATTTTTGCCTTTCATTTCAGTTTTTGCTTCATGTATTTTGAAGCTCTATTATTGAATGTATACATAATTGGGATTATAGGCTGAGTGTGGTGGCTCACACCTGTAATCCTAGCACTCTGGGAGGCCAACACAGGTGAATCACCTGATCTTAGTAGTTCAAGACCAGCCTGAGCAAGAGTGAGACCCCCATCTAAACTAAAAAATAGAAAAACTAGGGCGGTGCCTGTGGCTCAAAGGGGTAGGGCGCTGGCCCCATATGCTGGAGGTGGTGGGTTCAAATCCAGCCCCAGCCAAAACAAACAAAAAAAAAAAACCAACCCAAAAAACTAGCCAAGCATTGTGGTGGGCACCCATAGTCCCAGCTACTCAGGGAGGCTAAGGCAAGAGGATTGCTTGAGCCCAAGAGTTTAAGGTTGCTGTGAGCTATGACACCGTGGCACACTACCCAGGGTGATAGAGTGATGTCATCCTAATGAATTATCGTTATTTTAGTTTTCTGCTTTCTTACAGTTAGGGTTTCCATGGTCTGTATATATATATATATATATATATATATTTTTTTTTTTTTTTTTTTTTTTACTGGGTCTGGGTTTGAACCCACCACCTCCAGTATATGGGGCTGGTGCCCTACTCCTTTGAGCCACAGGTGCTGCCCATGGTCTATATTTTTTTAATCCCTGTTTTTGGGGTTGTTTTTTTTTTTTTTTTTTTGAGACAGAGTCTTACTCAGTTGCCCTGGGGTTGAGTGCTGTGGCCTTATAGCTCACAGCAACCTCAAACACTTGGGCTCAAGCAGTCCTCTTGCCTCAGCCTACTGAGTAACTGGAACTACAGGTGCCTGCCACAAGGCCCAGCTATTTTTGGAGAAGAGGTTTCACTTATGCTTGGGCTGGTTTCGAACTCCTAAGCTCAAGCAAACTCCTGAGCTCAAGCAATCAGCTTGCATTGGGTTCCCAGAGTGCTAGGATTATAGGCATGAGCCACTGCACCTGGCCACATCCTTGTATTTTTGACATATTTGTGGATGGCACATAGCTGATTCTCCAATTTGACAATCTCTGCCTTTTAAAGGGCATGCTGAGCCCATTTACATTCATTGTAATTATTTATACACTTGGGTTTAAGTCTATTAAGCTTGCTATTTGTTCCATATGTTCCTTGTTCTTATATTTTCTCTCTCTTCCTGCCTTCAAGTGCTTTTTTTTTTTAAGTATTTAATGTAATTGTCTGTGGTTGCTTATTAGCTTTACCTCTTTGATAGTTTGGGGGTTTTTTTGTTTTTGTTTATTTTCTTTAGCAGTTGCTGTAGCAGGGATCTTCAACTTTTTTTCTTCTCCGCAACTAATTGGAAGAAGAGTACTCTTGGGCCACAGATTAAATACACAAACATTAACAAAAGCTGATTAAAAAAAACTACTTTTTGTACTATCTGACACCACAGATAAGCAAAATAGTCCTCAAATAATCAGCATGTGGCCTTTGGGCTACAGGTTGAACATCTCTGCAGAGATTAAATATGCCTTTTTACTTTATTATAGACTACTTTCAAATAATATGCCTCTTTATATATAATGTATCTTAACACCATCGTATTTTATTTTCCTTTTCATCTTTTGCATTCTTGTTGTCATATGTTTACTTCATGATAAATCACTATTGCTTTATTTTAAGCAGTCAAATATATTTTTAAAAATTGAAATATAAGCAGACATTTATCCACATATCTACCATTTATAGTTTGTGTAGATGTCTAGCATTTATGTAGATCCAAGTTTCTATATGGTATCATTTTCCTTTAACATTGCCTGTATAGCAGATCTACTGGTGACAAATTCTCTCAGCTTTTGATTGTCTTAAAATGCTTTTATTTCACTAAATATAGAATTCTTGCTTTCTTTGATCTCCCTGGAATCCCCCCCCCCGCCTTTTTTTTTTTTTTTTTTGAGACAGAGTCTCACTGTGTCACCCTCAGTAGAGTGCTGTGGCGTCACAGCTCACAGTAACCTCAAACTCCTGGGCTCAAGCGATTCTCTTGCCTCAGCCTCCCAAGTAGCTGGCACTACAGGCACCCGCCACAGTGCCCAACTACCCAATACTTGCCCTAACCACTGAGCTACGGGTGCCTGCCATCATTATTTCTTAATATTATCCTATTTTCTCCTCTTTTGTGGGGCTCTAGTTAGACATGAGTTAGACTACTTGATAATGCTCAATGGATAACTGAGGCTCTGTTCATTGCTTTATCCCAGCCTTTTCCAGTTCTATAATCTTTTCTTCCATAGTGTCTAATTTGATGTTAAACTTCATTTCAAATATTGTGTTTACATTTCACATGTTTGTATTTCAGTTCAATGGGTTCCATTTGTTTCTTTTTTATAGTTTTCATTTCTATACAGAGTCTATCTGTTCCTTTATTATGTTTTTCTTTAAATACTTACTTTTTAAATATTTATTTTTATAATAACTTAAAGTTCTTGTCTGTTAATACTGTCATCTCTACCATTTCTGGATCTATTTCTATCAATTGATTTTCTTTCAAATTATAGACATTATCTTATTGCTTTGCATGTCTGGTAATTTTTTTATTTTATGCCAGATACTGAATGCTTATTTTTGAGAGCTGGATTTTATTATTTTTCTTTACAGAGTATTGATTTTTATTCTGACTGGCAGTTAATTTACTTGAACATTAGCTTGAAACTTAAGGTTTATTTTTATAGTTTACTCTTTTAGGTAGAGTCTAGAATAAGCTTTTATTCAGTGCTAGTTTAGAATAAGCTTTTTTTTTTTTGGAGTTTTTTGGCCAGGGCCAGGTTTGAACCCACCACCTCGCTATAAGGGGCCAGCGCCCCACTCCTTTGAGCCACAGGCGCCGCCCTAGAATAAACTTTTTTACTTTGGAAGTCTCTTATGAATGCTCCAGGTGTTCGGTGAGATCTCTTCTCTCTGTCCAGTTGGAACTCAAGTGTGTCCCTACCCTGTGTGAGCTCCAAGAATTTTTTTTTTTTTTTGAGACAGAGTCTCAGTATGTCACCTTCGATAGAGTGCTATGGTGTCACAGCTCACAGCAACCTCAAACTCTTGGGCTCAAGCGATTCTCTTGCCTCAGCCTCCCAAGTAGCTAAGACTATAGGCGCCTACCACAATGCCCAGCTATTTTGTTGTTGTTGCAGTTGTCATTGTTGATTAGCAGGCCCGGGCTGGGTTTAAACCCTCCAGCCCCCTTACCAGTGGCTATTGTTTCCCCAGTAGTGATTCTTTGTTTTTTTCTTGTTGCTAGTAGAGTGCCATGGCATTACAGCTCACACAGCAACCTCAAACTCTTGGGCTCAAGCTCTTGCCTCAGCTCATGAGTAGCTGGGACTACAAGTGCCCACCACAATGCTTAGCTATTTTTAGAGAGGAGGTCTTGCTCTGACTCAGGCTGGTCTTGAATCCGTGAGCTCAGGTAAGACACCCAC
Organism: Loris lydekkerianus; assembly: GCA_963574355.1. Classification (NCBI taxonomy): domain Eukaryota; kingdom Metazoa; phylum Chordata; class Mammalia; order Primates; family Lorisidae; genus Loris; species Loris lydekkerianus. The sequence goes on along the minus strand of CAUYPK010131402.1, from coordinate 21,005 downwards.
CAGCCTCCTAGAGTGCTAGGATTACAAGCATGAGCCCCTGCTCCCAGCCTGGAATAGATTCTTGCAATCATTCGCAAGTCATCAGCAAGGACAAATTATGACTTCCTGCAGTGTTGGTTATCACTTATAATCAGTATTTGGAAATATTCTGTCCTCCCTGAAAAAGTTTAGGAATTTGCAAGGCCAAATAACCAGGTGCTACTGCCATTAAGTGAGATGGGCTAACCTAGCAAAGAATTGTATTGCTAAAAATGTCTGTTGCATTTCAGTTAAGAACATTGCCTCAAGGAATGCCTTTTTCTTGGTGGTGCTTCCCTACATCCTTTCTCCACCACCTCATCTTTTGCCTAGCTGTTGCTACTCATGACTTAGTATTTGTCATCCACGTTACCTCCTTAATGAAAGCTGTCTTCGGTCTCCCTAGACTAGGTTAGGTTCCCTAGCATGATCTTACAGATAAGCTTTTGCCTATCACCACCTGTCCTACCCCAATTACAAATTCTTTTTTTTTTTTTTTTTTTAAGACAATCTCAAGCTGTTGCCCTCAGTAGAGTCCCATGGCATCATAGCTCACAGCAACCTCAAAGTCTTAGGTTCAAGCAGTTCTCTTGCCTCAGCCACCCAAGTAGCTGGAACTATAGTGCCCACCACAATGTCCAGCTTTTTTTTTTTTTTTTTCAATATTTATTTATATATTTATTTAAAATGACAATAACATACAGATTACATGTTAACAGAAATGAAATTTCTTTTTGTTAAATCATAGCTGTGTACATTAATGCGATCATGGGGCACCATACACTGGTTTTATAAACCATTTGACACATTTTCATCACTGGTTAACATAGTCTTCCTGGCATTTTCTTAGTTATTGTGTTAAGACATTTATATTCTACATTTACTAAGTTTCACATGTACCTTTGTAAGATGCACTGTACGTGTAATCCCACCAATCACCCTCCCTCCGCCCATCCTCCCCTCTCCCTCTTCCCCATATTCTTAGGTTGTAGCTGGGTTATAGCTTTCGTATGAAAGCCATAAATTAGTTTCATATTAGGGCTAAGTACTTTGGATACTTTTTCCTCCATTCTTGAGATACTTTACTAAGAAGAATATGTTCCAGCTCTATGTAAACATGAAAGAGGTAAAGTCTCCATCTTTCTTTAAGGCTAATGCCTGGCTTTTTTTAGAGATGGGGTCTCGCCCTAGCTCAGGCAGGTCTCGAACCCATGTGCTCAGGTGATCTGCCCGCCCCTGCCTCCTAGAGCCAATTACTAATTCTTGAGTGCAGGCATAGGATAGATGTCCACTATTTATGGAAAGGATATGTGAATAAATAAAGGCCAAATTTTTGTGGCTGCTTAGAGGTGGGCTGACATAAGTCAGATGATCAGGATGCCTCCATCACGTCACTGGGGATGGCAGTGTAGAGGGAGCACTGCCAAAGAGGCTCATGTGTAGCTCACTAGGTGATATGGAGGCAGACACTTTATATTTGGGGCAAAAGTACAAGCAGGTATCAGTCTCTGGAGGCCTCCTGCCTCTCATCCCACTTCAAGGGCAGAGGTAAGTCCAGGATTCTGACTCTTGATTGCAGTGATTTGAAAGGCTCAAAAGATGAGATGGGTTGGTATAGGAGAAGGTAAACTGTTAGCACTTAACTACCTCCCCAACTGCTGGCCATGTTCCCTGTGAAGTGCATTGGATAGAAATTTTGATTTCCTCTGACCTGGAAACTCCAGCAAGAATTTGTAGGGGAATAAGCATTAATGCTTCTATAGAGTAAGTGTGGGAATTTGTATTCTAGCATGGGGGTGTTCATTCCTCACTTTTGCTGCTTCCAATTTTACTTAATAAATCACCTGCAGATGGCCTCACTTACTGCTATTCCCTCGACCTCTCAGAGCGAGTAGCTTTGAAGCTTGATCAGAAGTTTCCCTTCAGCCTGATGAGGAGGATATCCATGTTCAAGTACATCTCAGGATCTTCAGCAGAAAGAAGGGCAATCCAGAGCCGGAAGTAAGTTACAGAACTCTGCAATCTTATTCTTAAAGCAACTTGAGGGCCTATGGAGGATGTGACTGGTTATAGGCCATGGGTAATAAAGGGATGGGATGTGGACAGATTTGAAAATCAATGTCTTCTGAACACTTGAGATTCTCCCCAACTGTTGTCTGAGTAGGGACCAAACCGGGATGGGAAAGGGAAGGTATTTGAGAACACTTGTACATAATCCTAAGCAACTGTGGACAGACCAGGCAAGAGTTGACTGCATCTAATTCTGTTAGTCACTCCTTACTGGGCTATGGGACACTGTGGCCCTTGATAAGAAGTACACACGGTCCGGTCCACACAGCTGATAAGGTTACTTATAAGGAGGTACAACCTGGGACCTGAGAGGCAGGGTTTTTTTTTAGCCACCCAGCAAAAGAGAGGTGCAATTTGCTATTTTCCAGTCCAGGCTCATTAACTCTCAGATGGAAAGGGCCAGGTCAGCCACCAGAGCTCGTGGAGGCTTGTTTCTTCATTTTACAGAGGAAGCCCAAGGAGAAATGGGGTATTCCTCACACCCGGGTTTACCTGTGTTTCCAGGTAACACTGAGTCAGGAGGAGAGCCTTTCTGGAAGTGGGTCTGCTGCTTAGTCCTCTTCCCTCCCTCTCTACTGTCCCCGCTGCCTTCTGCCTATGTTCACTGGCTTCTGTCTATGCCGAGACTTCACAGCCTTGTAGTTTTTCTTTTCTTTGGGGTCCCTTCAAAAGGAGGAGCCTACTGGGAAGGCAAGATGTGTTTGTTTTTTTTTGTTTGTTTGTTTTTAATTAAATCATAGCTGTGTACATCAATGCAATCATGGGGTGCCATGCACTGATTTTATATGCAATTTGAAATATTTTCATCAAACTGGTTAATATAGCCTTCCTGGCATTTTCTTAGTTGGAAAAATGCTTTTGTCAGTAGCACTTTTCTGCCCTCAGCTAGCTGTGGAGTATACTTTGCCCTCCTTACTGGCCCAGGTTTTTGTTGAATTGGAAGCTGCTCCTTGGAGCTTGTTCAGGGAGTGGATGCTCCCAAACTTCATTGGCCATGGGCCTTTGACCCTTTTTTTGTTGTTGTTTTAAATCCACCCGTAAGGCTTGGTGCCTACAGCCCAGCTGCTAGGGCACCAGCCACATACACCAGAGCTGGCAGGTTCAAACCTGGCCCAGGGCCTGCCAGACAACAATGACAACTACAACAACAACAAAAAATAGCCAGGCGTTGTGGCGGGCGCCTGTAGTCCCAGATACTGGGAGGCTGAGACAAGAGAATCGCTTAGGCCCAAGAGTTGGAGGTTGCTGTGAGTTATGATGCCCTGGCACTCTACCAAGGGCAACATAATAATGAGGCTCTGTCTCAATAAATAAATAAATAAATACAAACAAAATACAGTAAATCCACCCCTAAGAGTCATATCTTTAACTATTTTTTAAAGGGAGGGAAGGCTATTGGGAAAAACACATGCAAACTCACCTATTTTGCTTTAGTTGAGTAATTCCTGAGGTCTAAATGTAGGGGAGACTAAATTTAGAATTGCATGTTTTGTGGTTTTTATAGACTCTTGAAAGGTATTTAGGGGCCTTGGGTACAAACTCACCCTGGGATTCCCCTCTGTAATAGCTGACACTGGTCACCAACCATACCTCACATGCTGTCAGTGACTAGAGCTTAATCTCTAAGGCAGCCTCTGATGAGAAAGTTCTTCCACAATCAAATACATTTGCTCTTTCCGAGATTACTCTATCCTGGTGCTAGGTCCTGATCCAGATCTGGGGGAAGGGCAATATGGTGGCCCTTTCTGTTTTTTCTGTGTTCCTCACTTGGCATAGTGTCTGATCCCTTACTACCTGGGCCTACTGCAGACACCCAGAACAGAACACTATGTTTCAGGTGACCTGACAATGGGTCACGGTCAGCATTATGACACACAGTTTGTTTTGGCAGTAAGATGAGCTTGTGGATAGCTTGTCTCCTTAGATGTTCTTGTTTAGAAAATTTTTTGGGGGGTGGTGCCCATAGCTCAGTAGGGCCCCAGCCACATACACCAAAGCTGGCGGGTTCAAGCCCAGCCTAGGCCTGCTAAATGACAATGACAACTGCAACAAAAAAATAGCTGGGCATTGGGGCATTGTGGCAGGTGCCTATAGTCCCAGCTACTTGGGAGGCTGAGGCAAGAGAATCACTTAAGTTCAAGAGTTTGAGGTTGCTGTGAGCTGTGATGCCACGACACTCTACCGAGGGCCACATAATAGAACTTTGTCTCAAAAAAAAAAAAAAAAATAGAAATTATTTTTTTAGTGCCATGAGAAGTATTGTTACATGAAATGTCCTGTATTTGGACTTAAGCGTGTGATTTATAAGATCAAGTTTTACATGAAATGTGTACAGATACTATCCATTCACCTAATACAAACACCAGTGTGTTAACACTGCCCAAAAGTTTAGTGGGCAGCTAAGTACAGTGGCATGCACCTGGGAGGCTGAGGCTGGAGGATGCTTGAGCCTAGGAGTTCAAGGCTGTGAAGTTCAATGATTGTACCTGTGAATAGGTACTACACAGCCTGGGCAACAGAGTGAGACCCCATTTCTAAAACATAAAAAAAAAATTTTTTTTTTTTTAAGTTCAGAGGAGAAAAACCCTTACAGTGTGTCTCTATTATGGTCCCAGTCATGTGCCTGTGGTGGGGTCTTTAACCTCTCTATGCAGACAGCTCCCCATATCTGTCTCATGGGTTCCTACCAGTCAGGACTTTGAGCTGTGAAAATCTCACAGCAGACAGGGCCTCGGGCCAAGCCCTGTGTTACTCCGTTAGAGTGCTTCCTTCCTCCCCACACATGGGTTGTTCTCTTTGGGCAGAATTGTTGAGCCAGCCATAAACACACTGACTGCTCTGACCTTGTCCTGTCTCTCCATCTGGTTTCAGAGCTGCTATGAGCAGGTTACACATCTCACGTGGCCTCAGCACCAGGCCCAATCCCTTCATACACTAACTTGTAGAACTGACTGGCTCCTTCCGTCTCCAGGCATCTGTTTTCTGTTTGGTTAAGGTTACTCTTTTTCCTTACTTGGTACTTGGAGCTAGTCACAGAAAATATCCAGAGCACGTTGTATTAGAAAGCAGAGCAGCAGCTGCTTTATATTTTCCTAATGTAATCGATAAGTTGCTGTGATCTTGGTGTTACTAGCTTAGTGACCGTTTTCTCTCTTGTTCTATTCCAGGCTGAACCCTGTGCCCGGCTCCTATCCCACACAGAGCTGTCACCCTCACCTGTCCTCAAGCCACCCTGTCACCCAGATGCAGCATGCCAGTGGTCAGAAACTAGCTGCCTGGCCCACCTGTGCTCCTGGGCACATGCCCAGCCTGCCTCCCTACCAGCCTGCCTCCGGCCTATGTTATGTGCAGAACCATTTTGGTCCCAACCCCAATTCCTCCAATGTCTACCCGGCTTCTGTGGGAACCTCCCTGGGGATCCAGCCCCCCATCAGCTGCCCTGGCACGGTATATTCTGGGGCCCTGGGCACTCCGGGGGCTATAGGCTGCAAGGAGCCCTCAAAGGTCCCAATGCCCTGAGAGTATTTCTAAGGAAGTTATCTCATATCTTGGCCTTCTGAAAAAGATCCTCTGAGCTGAGATTTTCTAGACAGGTTATTTATTCAACATCCCTGTGTGCCAGGCTCTGTGTTGACTACTTTGAGAAATGTCCCTATTTCAGTCTCATTTGTGCTCATGGCAGCTTTGTGAAGTACCCTTTACTGTTGCCAGTTTACAGATGCATAAGGTGAGACAGTCTGTGCTTGCACCAAGCTACGTGGTTCTGGAGTGACACATCTGGGCTTAGCCCCAGGTCCCCAGCTCCTCCTAGAGAACACATGGGAGAAGAGGGCAGTAGCTGCCCTACCATCCTTCCTGTCATTGTGTGCCATGCTCTTGGTTATAGTGTCCTGTGTCTGTGTCTCTGCCCTTCAGGAGCTCCCAGCTGGTGTGCTTGGCAGTCCTCTGGCCTGTAGTATATCTCCCCCTCCTTAGTCCCCCCTACCCAGACTCCTCTACCCTAGAAGCAATGAGAATGAGCCCACGTGAGCTGCAGCAGCATGCTGGTGGACCCACAGTGTTGATTACCTTTGTATAAAGAAATAATGTCCAACTTGCACATAGTGGAGTGTGCTTCATTTGTGGTCTGGCTGGGGAAGACAGACAGCACAGAGACTTGGGCATTGGCCCTGTGGTGTGGTGTGGTGATCAGAGGAGAGATGTACCAGGTTTGGGTCAAGCAGACAACCCATGCCCAAAGGGGGGGGGGGGTCTTGTGGGGAGTGAGTTGCAAAGGCTTCTAGTACCCCTAAGGGGCAGGGGGTGTTGCCAAAGCTTAAGAGCTGGGATCACGGTGACAAGGGCTGCTGGCAGGACTACACAGAAATGACATGAGCACTGGCAGCATTGTCACCTGAAACAAAAGGAGAAGAGTGCTGAGTTCTGCCATGGGTGTTTCCTATTTTGTAGATTAACTAGGAACAGACTGACGAGTGACCCCAGGAAATGTCAGGGTTGGGGGCAGCCCTTCCCCTGAGCTGAGTTGGGAAGTTGGGTGCCCAGATTGTGGCTGAGATTTGTCTTGAGGTCACAAAGCAAGTCTGGTAAGCCTTGGCTTGGGGCTTCTGACTCCAGCCACCCGCCACCTTTTCCAAAGGGTCGCTGAGGAAGCCCAGGCTGCTGTGTGTTCTTTGCTCCAGTCCCAGGCCTGTACCCAGAAGCAGGTGAATGGGGCACCTGCTCCTGCTATGGCAGGGTTATGAGCCTTGTTTCTCTGGACTGTCTGGAGCTGCAGAAGCCATGGGCTTTGGTGATGGCCAGGCCAGGAGGCCCTCTTCTAACCCAAGTATCAAGGCTATGAGGATCCCTCTGACTCGTTTTTCTGGTGGAGTTCAGGGAAGCAGGATGGGCCTGGCAGAGCAGCTGGGGCAGAGGTTGGCCCTGCTTCTCTGAGGCTGTTGCTTCTCAGGTCTGCCAGGGACTTGCCCTTGTTCTGACTACAACACACGGACAGCCTGAAGCCAGGTCACCATGGAACTATTTCTCACCCCCACATGCATTTCAGAGGACATGGAGCAAATCCTAACCCTCTCCCCCGTTTGCCTGCCATAACGGATTATTTAATTTGTGCTGAGCCTCAGGAATGGGCCAGTGGTATGAGTAAACTGCGCACACAAGAGCCCCTAATGAGGGCCCGCCCTTGGAAAGCTGAATGTGCTAGAGCTTGGCAGGAGCTCAGAGGAGACCCCCAGCTGAGGGTGTACTGGCTAACTGAGCACTTCTTCCTGGGAAGAAGAGGGCTGTGGAGGGAGGGAGGCGCTTGAAGTACCGTTTCTTCAGCCTTTGGGAAATTTGTCACTCCCTGCCTGCCAGGAACACTCCTCCCACCTTGAGGCAACACAAGACACCACGGCTGCAGAAACTTCCAGGGTTTGTTAGTTCCCTGTTCTATCAGCAGAGGGCAGCAGAGAAGCAGAATCTGCCTGGTTAACCGCAGATCTTTCCTGGGGCAGGCAGGCTACTTCCTGGAATAAAGTCAGCCACACCAGAGCTGGGACCAGGAATACAGAGGGCCACAGCTGAGCAGAGGCAGGAGCTGGAGGCCTGTAAGCAGGACAGAGTGCGAGTGAGGCACCTGGGGAAGACAGATAGGGGAGAGATGGCTATAGCAGCCTAAGCTGGAAATGGCAAGAGCCTGCCTGACCTGAGACACTGGCAGACATGGCAGCCCAGAGTACAAAGCAACTTCCACGGGTCCCACGGTGTGTGGCAGAGTGGAGGGATGTGCACGAGTCATGCTATCCAGGGTTTCTCCCTGCTTGAAGGAGCCATTCCACTCTTAGGTAAGAGAGTGGGATGGGACAGGGCCCAAAGCAGGCTCGGAGGCTGGACAACCCCTCTAGGGTAAGGTCCACAAGCACGAGATGGGAAGGAGAAGGCTGGCCTTGGCATTGAGCACTGAACCTTTGGGCTCCTGAGACCCACAGGAGAACCTCCACTGGCGTTGGTCCTGGGATACTTGCTGACTCTGATACATTGCTTTGTGCCTAGACAACTGCCAGATACCAGAGCAGCTCCCAAGCTTGACCTAAAACCTAGCCCCAGGCCATTGGCTACCTGGGATCTTGTTTGAGCTAAGCCCTCTTTCCCATCACGTTGGCCACAAACCCGCAGAAAGGCCCCCAAAGGCTTATATGCCCAACCCTGTCTTCATGCTATGTCTGAGTCACATTCCAGCCTCCTGGATGGAATTCCTCCTTGTGGGGGCCTGGCTGCAGCCCCACATTAGCCAAGGGGCAGGAGTGCTTTGGCATCCCAAGATGGGAAAATTAGAGCTTCCTGCTCATAGAGGTGGCTCTGGGACAGCCCTGGCCTTTCCAGTGCTTAGGGCAGTTAGAAGCACACAGGGCCCATACCAGCACACATACATATCCTACATGGACACAGATTTGACCTCACAAATCTAGGCCCTCACCCACACAACAAAACTGCACCCATATATGGTTAAGACACCTACATCTATTCATTACACAAAACACTCTTGAGCTTATCTGTACACAAGGACAGCTATGCATATATGCACATACAAATGCGACTTCACAGAGGAAAGTACTCCAGCAAGAACCTTCTAACTTCCCCCTTTCTCCTTTCAGCTCTCCCAGCCTGACCTTGGGCTCCCTATGTACGGCATGAGTGCCCAAGTGTGCTATGGTCTGGGGTGACCAAGCAGCAGCAGTTACTTCCTGGTAGGGTGCAGCACACAATGACCTGGGCAGCAGGAAGCCCTCACTTCCCACCCGCCTGTCACACAATGCTTGGGTCATGCCTATGAATTAGGCTTACTGAACACTGAGGGAACACTGGAAAAGATCCTCAAACCAACCTTTACTCTGCATATGGGAACCCAAGTCATGGGCCCAGTCATCCCCAGGGCCCTTTCAAGCCACCCTGCATCCTCTGGTCAGTGTTAATGCCCTTACCCTGGTACATGTGAATTATTATTCAGAAGTTAATAGAAAGTCGTGTTGGAGTAGCTTGGACCCTAAATCCAATGACTGATGTCCCTATAAGGCAGCCCTATAAGGATATAGGGACAGAGACACAGGGAACACAGAGGCAGAGACTGGAGCAATGTGTCTACAAACCATGGGACATGGGCAGCACCTGTGGCTCAGTGAGTAGGGTGCTGGCCCCATATACTGAGGGTGGGAGGTTCAAACCCAGCTGTGGCCAAACTGCAACAAAAAAATAGCCGGGCATTGTGGCGGGCCTGTAGTTCCAGCTACTTGGGAGGCTGAGGCAAGAGAATCACCTGAGCCCAAGAGCTGGCAGTTGCTGTGAGCTGGGACAACAGCACTCTACCGAGGGCGACAAAATGAGACTCTGTCTCTAAAAAAAGGTACAAACCACAGGACACTAAGGATTGTGGGAAGCAGCCAGAAGCTGGGAAGAGGCAGGAAGAATCCTTTCCTAGGGCCATCTGAGGGAGCACCGCCCTGCCAACACCTTGGTTTTAGACTTCTAACCTCCAAAACCACAAAAGACCCTGGAGATGACTGGGTGGGGAGCTGGGGCTATCAGACAACTCTCCATGTTGCAGCCAGCAGTGGAGGAGCTGGACGTGGCTCCTGCTGCTGCTTCCTTCCTGAGGACTCTGATCTCTGCTCTGCTCATTCTTGGGTGAGGCTTGGGCTCTGCTGAGGGTGCAGCTAGTGTGTCCCTACAGGGGTTAGGGGCAGCCCTAGGAAACCTGCAGGCAGGTTCATCTCTCCAAGTCCTGTGTTCAGCTCATGACCTGTGGGAGTGTGTCCGTGCTAGCTGTAGACAGTACCCAGTGGAGACCCCATGAGTGCCCAAGGCTGGCACCTGGGCCTCCTCCCACCCTGCTGCCTTCCTGCTGCTTGCTACCCTCATTGGCAGCCTGGCCAACTCCATGACATGGAACAACCCCTATTCTTCCTGCCATAACAGCCCTCACCACACACGTGTGCATGTCCTCCTCTAAGGCCTGGCCGTAGCTCTACCATTTCCATGAAACATTTCTTGACATCTACCAATTCTGGAGCATGTGATTCAACACTCAGAAAGGGCCCAGTGATCCCTGGGAGCCAACACAGGGCCACATGACAAGGCGTGGGGACCTCTTCTTAAGGAGAGAAGGAGACAAAGTACATTCCCAAAGAAGAGCCAAGGCAGGATGGTCACAGAGAAGTGGCAGCATGCATGGGGATGGGAGGCTGCTGGAGATGAGAAGGCCGGGAGAGGAAACTGCTCTGCAGGCAGTGATAGGGTGGATGCGCCACATTGGGCACCTTGACTTTGAGGTCCTGGGGCACATACAGGCAGAGATAGCCTGAGGCGCTGGGAATAGGTGAATACTACACCCCAGACCCTCTGGCCACCCACTGTGAGCCTGGAAAAACAAGATTTCTCTGTTCATTTCACTGTGCACAGAACTGGGGCCAGAGAGTCTGGGCTCAGTGACTGAGCCCTGGGACGCTCTCCCAGGGGTCCTCTGTGTGTCCAGGGTATGCATGGGGGGTAGACCTGGCCCTTTCAGGTGGCTGAAATCTCTGCAGAAGGTGAGCTTAGCCTGCCACTTGGTGGGCCTGTTCCTCCGCCCCACTCCTAGCCAGAGGCATTCCTAGGGTTGGCAGGGAAAGGAATTTAAAACCCTGCCCTCTGTGTGTTCTTTGTTCTCCTCCACTCCCAGGTATGATCTATCTTCTGTTACCTCACAGGGCCTTGGCTGCACAGAAAGGTTAGCTGCTCACAAAAGGTGAGATAGGGAGAGTGTAGGCAAAATCCCTGCTGGAAGCATGGTGCCCACATGTCCCATGCCCCAGATCCCACTTGCTCCACTGTCTTCACTGTCTGCCCTCCCAAGGAAGCAGGCAGACAGAGAGAAGGAGATTTGTCTCCAGCTCTGAGTTCCCTAAGGCTCTCCTGTAGAAAGAAAGTTCTCTGCCATCTTGGTCTTGGGTGTGGAAGGCCAGCACCTGAGTATCTGTCATGGAAGGGAAGACAGCTGCTCTGCACTGTAGGTGTCAGGCCTGCTAATCTTCCCTGGTGGCTGAAATGTAAGGAGGTCAGAGGGGAGGGGACAGGACCTTTCCTGGGGCCTGGAGGAGAAGGTGGTATGCATACCTGTATATATATCGTGCTGTGCACAGTCCCCCTCACTCCTTTTTCCCTAAGAGAATGCAGGAATGCACAGGGGAGCAAATGAGTGTGCATGAATGTGGCCACAGGAGGAGAATGCACACACAGGTGCGTCATTGTGTGTGTGTTCAACATGGGAGCAGGTGGGTGAGTGTGCAGTTGCAGGGGCCCGCCAATCAGAAATGATTTCTCCACTGGAAAAGTCTTCTCTATGGGCCGGCTTGGCCAGGGGCACCAGCACCTATGCTGGGAAGGCCCTTTGAGCCCCTCTGGTCTACAGTTCTTTCTGGAGAATACACAGGGAGTTGAGGCCTCCCCCCCACCTGCCCTCACCACAGAGAAGACTGCCTGGTCTGCCTGGCCATGCTTGGCCAATGCCAACGCCTTTCCAGACTGTTCAGTCCTTCTTGGTGACTGGTGATCCCTCCTAGAAGTTCAAGTGGAACCTGTCTGCCTGGAGTCTAGCCTCAAGCCTACCAGCTGCAAACCCATTCTTGGGGGAAGAAGCCTTGGCCTTCCTGTGTGCTTGTGGCCCCTCCCTTCCTAAGAGCACTCTAGTGGCTTCTGCACCTGGGGAGATGGGCTTTTCTGAGAACCAAGAGCTGGCTGGGAGCCAGCAGTGGGTGGAGTGGGGCAGGAGCTCAGGTTGCTGCTTACCCTGGGAGGTTAGGTAACAGCGTCAGTCCTCACCAGTCTGGGAACCTGGCCCATGCCCCCTTTCCAGTCCTGAAAGATGACATCCAAAGCTAGGTCAGAATGAGAGAGGTAGAGGGGTAAAATCTCCTTCATTTTCCCTGGGGAGCCCTGCAGGGGTCCCTGCACCCCTCTAGCTTCAGTCTTCTAGTTCTGTGTTTGGGGTACATTCAGTCCAGGTGTCCTGATGGTCCACTGAGTGCCAGAAGCCAGACATCTGGAGACATCTGGCTGTTCTCTACAGCCATTGTGCACCTCTAGTCTATGCTATCTGCAAGGATCAGAGGGGCCAAGGTGAAGTCTGGGTCTTTTTCCCATCCCAACTGTGCTCACCTAAGTCCCCAAGCAGGGGCTAGAGACCTTGTATAATTTTCCAGGCCTTATAGGGCACAGACCCCCTCATAGATATCCTCTCCCTTCCCTGGAGTCAGCCAAGCAGGCATTATGGGCTGGAGGAAATACAGTGGAGGGGGCAAGGCCACCCAGCTGGGGAGATGCACAGTTGGCCCCTCAAGGACTTGCTTGCCACACAAATCCAGTGGGCCTGGGTGGGCAACAGGGGCACAGGGGAAAGTGAGGCTGAGTCCCTGAACAACCCCCTTCTCCCTGATTTCTCTAGCTTCTATGCTTTGCAAATACCACCTGCAGGGTGAATGGGCTTATAAAAACTGCATGCAGATTCCTGGCTCCTAGCCTCTTTTGAATGGGGCTCCCTTTGGAAGCCAATGCTCTGGACCTTCTGGGAAGGAGTAAGGGCAGAGATGGATGTGAAGCGTCCTGTAGACAGAGACTCACGGCTCCTGGACTCTCCCAGGGTCAGCTACCAGGAGCTACCTGGCACTGGAGACCCCCAGGCATGTGGCTCAGGCCAGGAGTCAGGATGTTCTCTGGAGTCCCTTTAAAGTGGGGAGGAGGAGGACCTCAACAAGGAGAAATCTTCACCCTGAGGGTGTGGACGGCCAAATGCAGCTGGCAGAAGTATGTGGGGGTGGGGGTGGGGGCCCTTCCTTTTCACACAAAACACTAATCCTGCTTGACAAACATGTTCTGGGGAATGAGGCCAGGGTTGTTTTTTCTTTCCTGAGCTATAGCTCATCTTTTTCTCTTGGCAGATTTGGCAGATCCAATATTACTGAAACGATTAAAATAATCCTGTAATTGTGGCTGTGGAGCTGCATGAGGGAACTGGTCAGGTTTCTCTTCTTGTGGGATACCACCCCCACCCCTAGAAGCAAAAGGTTCTCTCTGAATCCAAATGTGAGCAAAGTTCCCACCCCACCCCCCAATCCACTGAGAGCCATTTGGGAAAGACTGAAAAAGAATTCTGAAAACCAAAAAAAGTGACCGGTGACAAGGGGTTGTTTAACTGCCTTTTGACAGAGAGTTGGTCCTCTGACCAGCAGGATTCAGCCGCATGGTGCTAAATTAGAATGTCCACCTCTCTCCCTTGTCTTAGGAGCAATCCCTCAACCTACTCTTCCCTCATTCCTAGATGCCAAGAATTCATCTTTAGAAATCACAGAATATAGTAGTATCTTGACCAATTATTTTCTTCTTCATTTAGCTCATTTAATTCTCAAACCAACTTTGGGAAGTGGGTAGGGTTCCCCCCATTTCACAGATGAGAAACTGAGGCCCAGAAAGGGGGATGACTTGCCCAGCATCTGAGGGATATTTCCCTAAAGCTTAAGTTGTGTAAGCGCTGGGATCCCCGTTTGCTGAAAATGATCACCGAACATGTAATGAGTGAATTTCAGTGTTTGTGTGATGACAAACCATCTACCCATGGCTTTCTTTGTAACATTTGATTCTTTTTCATAATATATGTCAGGCCCCACAAAGACTGCTGGGGTCTTGCCAGGATCTCCCGGGGAATAAGAGGCAGTGGGGTCTCTGAGTCAGCTGTCCTTCCCCTCACCTCTTGCCCTCCCTCCTTCTGCCCTCTCTAATCTCACCCTGGTCTGGCTGTTCCTACTGTCCTAGAGGCACTGGGTCAGTATGTTCTACCTGCTTTGTTTATCTGCAAAGATAGATTCGGGGGAAATGGATAGTGTAGATATTCTTACTTCATATCATGCTTTACAAATAATCCCCTCTGTTAGAGGGAATTAGACACTTGTGTGTTAAGGGGGAATTAGACACCTGTGTGATAAAGTGGGCTTACATGAGGATGTGTTTCGTTCCATTTCATATATGGATGGGCTGCCTAAAAAGGCAAAGAATGTGCCAGTCACAGATGAGTGCAACCAGAGTGTGGAAGCCATTAGTTGCTAAAGAGGAGCTTCCTGATTGGTGGCAGGTAGGGGAAATCCAGGCAGATGTTGTATAAAATGAGAGTCTGTGGTGCAGAAGCAGGAAATAGACCAACCTAGCATGCAGGTGAGAGGGTCTCAAGACTGAGCTTTGGGCAGAAAGGGGCTTACAATTTGTGGACAGGCTGCACTATGGTAGCATCATGCCAGCTCAATGTCCCTGCATTTGGGGCAGATGTCTATCTCTGGGGGTGGTTTTCCTGACTCTACTCCCAGCTGTCTTTATTGTGAGGCTTCCATTTCTACTGTTTGTGTCAGCGGCACAGGATGAGCTGGGGAGACCCTGCCTGTCACTCCCAGCTCAGTCCCTGACTCTCCTGGCTGGATACCACCAATGGCCTATGTTCCTCCCACTAGGACCCACCAGGACACAGGAAGAATAATAATTGCTCACCACCTTATCACAGAGGATACAAAAGTAGAATTTGACACTGGGAGGTACCTGGGAGTCCAACTCCTTTGTAAACTGTCATCTACATGTATAATGTGGGAACCTCAGTCCCCATCTTTGGGGGCTGTATGAGGTTTTAATCAGATCTGTGGTTCTCAAGCTTCAGGTTGTATCAGCAGCAGTCAGGAGATTTGGGGAACAGAATGGAGGGCTTGTTCAATCACAGATGGCAGCCCCCCCCTTTCTGATTTGGTAGATTTGGGAAGGGGGGCTGGGTGCAGTGGCTCATGCCTGTAATCCTAGCTCTCTGAGAGGCCGAGGCAGGTGGATTGCTTGAGCTCTCACAAGTTCAAGACCAGCCTGAGCAAAAGCGAGACCCCATCTCTACTAAAAATAGAAAAACTGAGGCAAGAGGATCACTTGAGTCCGAGTTGGAGGTTGCTGTGAACTATGACACTATGACACCACGGCACTCTACCTATGGTGGCAGTTTGAGACTCTGTTTGAAAAAAAAAAGAATTGGGAAGGGGCCTAAAATTTGGCATATCTAACAAATACCTAGGGGATGCTCCTGGTTTGAAAATCACTAAACTAGACCAGATGTGCATCTGCAGGGAGACTCCCAAACCCTGGAGGCCAGGGACCAGCTCTATTCGACTTCTTTGTTGGCTGCCTACTCAGGGGCACTTGCAGGTGCTAAGTGCTGTCTGAACCGTACAGTTAATGAAAGCCATGTCCTCTTCAGGGGCCCCTTGCACAATGGTGCTGGTTGCCATGGCAACAGTGGGCAGCAGCCAGGTGATTTGGCATATTGGAGAGAGGGGGCAAAGGTCGTGGTGAAGCACGTGGAGGAGAATGTGAAGGAGGAAGGGAGGGTGCGGCTTCCAAAGTCTCCCCTCACGTGGACACCCTTGCATTTCCTCAGAAGCTTGCTCTGGCTCCTGCCTGTGAACCCAGGAAGGGTTTGAACTGTGGTTGCATAACAGAGAGAGGAACAAAGGAAAGGGTGGTATGGGGCAGGCGGTGGTGGTGGTGGGAGCTCAGGGAGCAGAAAACAGAAAAGAAGGGATCCAGAGCAGAGAACCATCTTGTACTAGTCATTTCACACACACATTAACTCACTTAATCCTCACTAAACCCAATCCCCGCCCTCTGTGGTCTGAGTTCGGACCATCCATGGCCACAGGACTGGATAGGTCCTGGCACTGGCCAGATTGGAAATCTGATCTGCCATTGCTAAAGGGTTGTTTGTTTGTTTTTTGAGATAGAGTCTCACTCTGTCACCCCAGTAGAATGCCCTGGCATCCTAGCTCACAGCAATCTCTAACTCTTGGGTTCAAGCGATTCTCTTGCCTCAGCCTCTCCAGTACCTGGGACCACAGGCGCCCACCACAACGCCCAACTATTTTTAGAGACAGGGTCTCAGTCTAGCTCAGGCTGGTCTGAACTCGTGAGCTTAGGCAATTCACCCACCTTGGCCTCTGGGATAACAAGCGTGAGCCACCGCACCTGGCCTAAAGGGTCATGTTTGTTCTTCTATCTCAGGACTGTCTCTTTGAAATTGTTGAACTTTGGCCATGGTTAGGAGGGCCTGGGTGTGGGGGCCACAGGGAGGCACGGATAAGGTCTGGGGAAATTATTTGAACATCATAGGAGGCCTGGCTGCTCATCATCTGGGCTTTGCACTAGATATCACTTACCCCCTCCTCTTTATGTGCACCCATTTTCTTGATCCATCAGAGCCACACTTTGGACACCCACCCTGTCCCCCAGTTCTGGCCAAGGTAGCCCTCTAAGGCAGTGGTTCTCATGTTTTAGTGTGGATACGCAAGCAGCTTATTTAAAAATTCAATTTCTATCTTGCCACCAGCGACTGATTGAATGGCTGAAATAGGGTTGTTGGGCTAGGTGGGTTATTGACATCCAGGGTCTCTGCTTTCCCCCTGTACTTCCATCTGGGAGCCCCCAGGTTTCTGTAACATCTGGTTCTGGTCCCTCAGCTGCTTCTGCCCCCACCTTATCTCAGCTGTTCGCTGGGAACCCTGGCAATTTATCTGGTTCCCATAGCATTGTCTGTAGACAGCACAATCACAGCTGCTGCCAGCTGGCCAGCTTGCCAGCAGGGCTCTGCTCACCCAGCTTAGTGAGCCCAGCATTGGGGCCTTTGCTTTGTTTTATAAGGACCTGGCTCATGGCCAACCAGGAGGCCTGAGCTTGGAGACTTGAAGCAGCTGCTTCTGACATCAGAAGGAAACTAGGATGTTGGGTGCACTTTGCAAAAGAGCTCCAAGGCAAAGAAGCATCCACTGATAAAGAGCAGACCAGCCAGATGAGGCAGTTCTACTTCTCTGTCTCAGCTTCCTCATCTGAAAAATGGTGCTCCTTGAAGAGCTAGAGGAATTTTAATGTCATCAGAGAATGAGGTCAGGTGTGAAGTTCGACCCAGGGTTAGACTGCAGAGAGGTAGGTATTTAGGCCTTTCCTTCCTCTTCTCTTTTGACAGTAAGGCTCGTGCAGGTAGGTGTCTCCTACCTGCCCTCACACATCCATGCTTTGATCATTATCACCAGCCTCAGAATCTCCAGGAGAAGGGGGCAGGAACAGAATTTTTCTTCCATTTTCCAGATAAGAACACTGACTTCTTATCCAGGGAGGGTAATAAAGATACTTGGCCAAGGACATTTATGTGTTTCTGTCTAAGTGGAATTCGCCTCCTGATCTCCAGAGGGAGATTCTGTGCTTTTGCATTTTGGTAACTTTCTCAGCTTTGGGGTCACCCCAGCACTGTGGGCCCAGGAAATCTGAAAACGTACTTGCCTTGCATTCTCATGGAAAGCTCTCAAGGAAAATGACCAGGACAGGACAGGTGTGGTGGCTCACATCTGCAATCCTAGAACTCTGGGAGGCTGAGGCAGGTGGACGGCCTGAGCTCACAAATTCAAGACCAGCCTGAGCCAGAGTGAGACCTCGTCTCTAAAAACAACCGGGCATTGGGTGGTGCCTGTAGCTAAGTGGGTAGGGCACCCGCCACGTACACCGAGGCTGGCAGGTTTGAACCTGGCCTGGGCCAACTAAAATAACGATGACAACTGCAACAAAAAAGAAAATAGCTGGGTGTTGTGTCAGGTGCCTATAGTCCCAGCTACTTGGGAGGCTGAAACAAGAGAATTGCTGGAGCCCAAGAGTTTGAAGTTGCTGTGAGCTGTGATGTCAGCACTCTCCCAAGGTCAACAAAGTGAGACTCTGTCTCAAAAGAAAAGAAAAAAGAAAAGGAAAGAAAAATGGAAAATGGCCAGGGCAATGCTTAACCCCAAGAAGTTAGAGGTGCCCCTGGTAGTATTTCCCACATTGTGTTTGAGAGCTGATGTGATATTTGTGGTTTTTGAGAAGTAGGGAGGAGTCTCCTCAGTGTATCAGCCACACCCCTTTGACATCTGTGAGGGATGTCAACCCAATCTCTCTCCATGCCAGACTAATCTGGAATCCTCTTTTTCTTCTTATGAGAGAACAGACCACCTCATCAGCTATGCAAACAGTGAGTTCCTGGCCAAAGCAGAGGGTTGCAGGGCATGCCCTTGGGGACTCTGTAAGCCTCTATGTGCCTGTGAAGGAGAGGAAGCCTGAGTCTGGAGGGAGCAGGGAAGCCTGGCCCAGTATGAGAACTGGTACCACCCCAAAGTGAAAGCCCAATAGACACTGCCCAGGGGCTGGCCTGGGTGCCCCTCAGCAGCCAGACCCTGCCACAAGGGAAGTTCTGTTTTCCAGTGAAAGGGCAAAGTGGGAAGAATTTGAATCTGTTTGACAAGTGCACTCATGGGCACCAGTCTTGTCACCCTATAAACCTTTACTAGCTTGGGACCTTGGGACAAATCCCTTTACCTCTTCTCTGAGCCTGTTTACTTGTGTGTGAAATGGGGACAATAGCATATACTTTTGAGAAGATCTGCAGTGTAGAATGGTTAGCAACATACTTGGGATCTAGTTAGTGTTCAGTAAGTGGTAGTCAGCTCCTCCCCTCTGCCCAAGGGGAACACATCATAAGAACTCAGTAAATTCTTAGTTCTATTGAACAAGAATAGAAATTCTTGGGGTCAAGAAACAAATTTGAGGGGTCATGGCAAGCTAAAGATACCAAGACAGAGTAAACTTGGTTTCTTTGCTTTAGGGGCCACTGTTTAGCCTCCTAGTCCCTGGGTGTCCTATTGTTGCAGGTGCCCTAAGTTTTCGAGTTCTTGGGTTGTTCATATTTAGGAGAGCTTGGGGTGGGGGTGGGGACTATGGGGGTGCACTGTAGCAGCAAAAAGCCTTCTATCCTAGTGACCTCCCCCCAACCCCATTGCTCTATCAGAGGACCATACCTTCCTGGAGTCCTTGATGCAGCCACATCTGTGCCTATACTGAGACAAACCTCTTCTTCCATTCCAGTCAGTTGAGATAGCCCCCCAAAAAGCAGAGCTCTGGACCTGCCACAGAGTCCTTGCCTTGCAATGACCACACTGTCATGCCACAGCTAGGTTCTTACTCAAACCTAGGCTCTGGAATTCTAGCCCATCTTTCCTCTATCCTTTGTGCCTTCACTTAGCAAATGCTTCCTGCTACCTGCATTGGGATGGGATGCAGAGGGAGAGAGAGGAGGTTTTGAACACAGACTTGCTTTGGAGGGACTCCAGACCAACAGGCATGGGGCAATACCCTGGAAATATGATTTAAAATAGGAAACACTTTGGGCCTTAGAGGGCTGGACAGTACTACAAGGGTCATCATTTCCAGTGAGGGATCAGAGTGACTTTTTAGAGCATTGATAAGATATGGCTGTGTAAACGTGGAAAAGAATAACATTCCTGATGGCTCAGAGAAATAAAAGTGAACAGCACTTTCCAGCAAGGATTTGTTCAGCTTTGCTGGAGTGTAGAACTTGTGGAGGAAAGTTAAGATCAGTTGGGGCCAGATTTTGAATGTCCTTGTAGTTCAAGCTCAAGAGAGTGAGCCATTCCACAGAATCTGATTGTGCACCTGCTACAAGTACTGAAACAGATATGAATTCAGCCTCTGTCCTTAACAGCAGTCAGTGTGGATGGGCGCAAGGAGTTATCCAAGAGCCTTGGAGGAGGTCTCTGGGAAAAGGTCAATAGCATCAGATCCATGGAGAAATCGAGGATCCATTTTGTTTAAATAGTGTCAGGAATAGGAGAGCTGCATAGGAAGACATCTGAAATCATAGAGATGGCTGGCTCTGCTGTGTACTATGTGTACAGTGTTAAAACAATATCAACATTACTTGTTGACTTGATTTTTAGGCCCAAGCCACAAAGCAAAGCAAACATATTCAGAATGTGAATGTTATAAAGCTTAATAATGAAAATGCAGCCTTACAGATGGCTGAAGTTGGGAGATAGAGGTGGGGGACAGAGTGAAGGGAGAGGATGGTGCTCATAGCTTCACTGTATAATGTTAAGAGATACTGCCTAAAAATAAAGGTCCAAGCCTACTACTTAAATTACAAAGGTAAAATAGAAAGTAAATAAGGTACATAAATAATTATGTTAGGTATTTGTCACCTGACAGCAGAGGAGGCAAGCTGTGGTTCAAATATATAGTCCCCAACACTTGGGGGCCACTGACTGGTACTAGTCAGTGGCCTGTTAAGAACTGTGCCACACAGCAGAAAGTGAGCAGTGGGTGAGGAGCAAGGGAAGCTTCAGCTGTATCTATAGCTGGTCCCCATTGCTCGCATTGCCCCTTGAGTTCCTGCTTCCTATCAGATCAGGAGCAGCATTAGAGTCCCATAGGAGTGAAACCCCACTGTAAACTGTAAACTGAGGGATCTAGGTTGCACATTCCTTATGAGAATCTAATACCTGATAATCTGAAGTGGAGATGTGCTTGAATCATTCCAAAAGCATTTTCCTACCCTACCCCTAGTCCATAGAAAAACTGACTTCCGGCTGAGCTCACACCTGTAATCCTAGCACTCTGGGAGGCCAAGGCAGGTGGATTGCCTGACCTCATAGGTTCAAGATCAGCCTGAGGCAGAGAGAGACCTTATCTCTAAAAATAGGTGTTTTTCATGGAAAAAGCCCAAGTGCCCATCAATCCATGAATGGATTAATAAATCGTGGTATATGTACACCATGGAATATTATACAGCCTTAAAGAAAGATGGAGACTTTACCTCTTTCATGTTTACATAGTTGGAGCTGGAACATATTCTTCTTAGTAAAGTATCTCGAGAATGGAAGGAAGAAAAAGTATCCAATGTACTCAGCCCTACTATGAAGCTAAACTATAGCTTTCACATGAAGGCTATAACCCAACTATACCACAAGACTATGAGGAAAGGACCAAGGAAGGGGAAGGGAGGGGGGAGGTTTGGGTGGGGG
>CAUYPK010131401.1:0-21622 GCA_963574355.1 Loris lydekkerianus | reverse complement strand
CTGCTGATGTGCAACAAATCTTATTGTGCAGAGATTGCTCACAATGTTTCCTCCAAGAACCGCAAAGCCATTGTGGAAAGAGCAGCCCAGCTGGCCATCAGAGTCACCAATCCCAATGCCAGGCTGCGCAGTGAAGAAAATGAATAGACAGCTCATGTGCACATGCTATTTGTGTTTCAATAAAACCATAAATACTGCCAAAAAAAAAAACAAAAAAAAAACACTAAGATCTGACTAGAGGGGGAGGTGAGCCAGGCAGCAGAGTCTCAGTGCCTATGCAGGAATTTGAACACTGAGGGCTGGACAGAGGGAGAGATAATGCAGGAGCTGAGCCAAGTGAAGGGGAACGATGGCTGAGGTGAGGATGGGGATGCAGCCAGACTACAGAGAGCCTATAACACCATACTAAGAAGGGAGACAGGGTTCCTGCAACCAGGCCTCCCTGATCACTGGTGAACATTTCTGACAAAGCTTGAAGATCCTGGGGCTAGGGAGAAGTGGGGTCTCTTCATCTCTGCTCTCCTCCAGAACCAGTATGAGACACAGTAACCAGCTTCGAAAACTGACCAGACACCCTGGACTCAGGGTGGGGAACATCTGCCATCCACAGCAACAAGATCTAACCACCCCACCCTTCTAGTGAGAGATCCCTGCTGCTGGCAAGGAGGAGGCCATAGAAAGTGAACCACTAAGCAACATGCAGAAAGGATCCACTCAGGAGTCCATTCTTCTGAGCAGCTTTGGAAAATGATTAGGAGGTACCCCGCGTCGTGCACACTCTCCTACTTGGCTTCTGCTGTGCCCAGGGGCCAAGACTGCAGGTCTGAGGGGCTGGGGGCCCAAGAAGAAAGGGATCTGGGCCTGAGCTGGCAGAGTGAGCTTATTCTGGGTCTCTAGCTTCCCGGTCCACTGCTCTCTGCAGCTCACAACCATCTAGGAACAGACCTCCCTGCCCTCAGTAGCCACCCTTTAAACCACCCTGTGTCTGAGGCACCTCCCCCCCAGGTGTTGGTCAATTCTCCCCACCACTGCCAGGCGGGGTGGCTGCCTCCTGGAATTCTCTGCTCCACCAGCTATCCATCCACTCATTCAACACACTTGCCCCGGGTATGTCAGTAGAGCTCCAAAATTAGCCACTGGAGCAATTGTGTGGGCTGTAGGACCAGAGAGGACCAAAGAAACAGGTGCCATTTCTACTCCATGGAAGACTGTCATCTGGGAGATAAGAACTGCACATTTGGAGCCAGCAACTGCTAACAATCTGAGGTCCAAAGCTAAGGAACTATAGTGGATTAAATAGTGGCCGCCTCAAAATATGACTTCATTGGAAATAGGGTCTTTGCAAATGTTACTTAAGATGTGGTCATACTGGATTAGGGTGGGCCCTAAATCCAATGTCCTCAAAATGTCCTCATCTGCTAAGAGGAGGACACAGACACACAGGGGAGAAGGGGAGAAGGCTGTATGATGACAGAGACAGGAATGACAAAGCTACAAGCCAAAGAATGCCAAGACTGCTGCCAACCACCAAGAGTTGGAAGAGGCAAGGAAGGATCCCCCTACCCCTGAGCCTTTAGAGGGAGTATAGCCTTGTCAACACCTTGATCTTGGACTTCTAACCTCTAAAATTATGAAAGAATAAATTTATATTGCCTTTAAGCCACCAAGTTGTGATAATTTATTACAGCAGTCATAGGAAAATATAGAAACGAATGTTTCCTAAGGCTGGCCCTAAGAAATCTTGCCGACACCCTCACACCTAAGCCAATCATGGCACCAACCCACAGCCCCCATCACTGCCCCACCATCCTTGGGTCCACATGCTCTGAAACCCAGCTCAAGCCCCTTCCAGGAAGCCTCCCACGACAAGCACTCTTCCTCTCTTTGCACTCTCAGGCTTATATTTAGCCCCTGATTATGTCTGCCTTATAAGGCTCTCTATTCCTATCAGGAGTGTGAACTGTTTCCCCTCCTAGTTCATAAGCTCTCTGAGGACAGAGAATCCCAAGGATATTAACAGCCCTGAGCAGGAGCAATGTTGTTGGATTCCCCTGGTTGGTCATGTTTCATGATATTTGAGGAAACTGGTGGCAAGTTTCAGCATACTCACAACAGTGGTAACCTATAATTATTGACATAGTTTTTAACCTTAAAAGTATTCAATGTCAAAAAACATCTTAAGTATCCAATATCCATTTTCTGTTGTAGTCCACACAACAACTTCATGCAGTAATAAAGTAAGTACCACTATCCCATTTTACAGATGAAGAAGAAGATGCAGAGATAGATGGTCAGGGACTTGGTGGCTGATTTGTGACAAAATCAGCACTTGGTCTATGCGGGTGCCCCACATGGGGCTGCTCTGCCACTGTGTGGGCAGCCTCAGGTCTGGAGGGACTTTGCAGAGTGGCCTCCAGCCTCACCACCAACTTGAAAAGGAGACCGAGGCAGGAAAAGACTTGGGGAAAAGGTGAGTTTGTCACTATCACTGTCATTGCTCGTACCCAAGCTCACTCCACTGGGAGCCCCAGGCCAGACGGCCTCCCCAAGACAAAGCAGGTGCTTGGCCCTTCCCACATTTTTTTTCCAGACTTTTCCTAGGTCCCAGAGAGCACTGCTGGTCTCCTGACCTCCTTGCATAATTGCTAGAAAAATAATCTTCTACAACCTGACACTTGAAATAAAGGCAGGAGGAAAATCAGGGAAAAACAAGTAAAGAATAATGCTAGAGGCCTCTCTGGTAGATGCTGTGGCACTAGGACCTGCCCACGGTGTAAACTAGGAGCACTTCAGAGGTGTATTTTCCAAGGGAATAGCTTTGTCAAGTCTTTACCTATTGCCATCTAGGGAAAATTCTATGGTAGATAATTTGGCTGGCCTATGTCCTAATTGAATGGCCACTTGGAGGAGGACCAGCAGCTCCTGGGGGTGGGAGGAGGGCTTCCAAACCCCAGGGCTCTCCCATGGCTTGGTTCTGGGCTGAGCTCCTAGCACAGCCTACTTCCTACCAGTCCAGAACTCCGGGCCAGACCTTGCCTGCACCTGTTGAGCTGTCCCTGGTCTGGAAAGATCCAAAAATATCTGAGAGGGAAAGGAAGGGGGAGGGGCTAGCAGGAAAGAAAACAGGCCAGAGCCTGCTGAGGGCTTAGGGAGAGAGCAACTTGGCTTGGCATTCAAGGCTCTTCCCTACAGGCCCCACCCCATCAGGGTGGCTTCATCTCGCCCGAACATGAGTCCCACATTCTAGTCAGAGCCGGTCTCATCTCATCCTCGTCAGTGCAATGCCCTGAGCTTCCCCACCTCTTGGCTTTGATCACCATCATCAGATGTCTCAGCCTGCCTACACAAATCATCTGCTCATTCATTAGACATTATTAAATGCCTTCAATGAGCCAAGTGCTATGCTATGCTAACTGCTAGTCATGCAATATGAGCAAATTAAACAAAAGCACAGCCCCTGTCCTTTCAATGCTGACAATGCAGGGATCAATCCCTCCCTCCAAGTTGGGCCGAAACCCTTCCCCTCAGTGAGGCCAATCATCCTCTGAACTCCAACCAGAGTATAAGAGTATAGGCTGCCGGCAAGGGGAAGCAGGGTGTTAGTTACATTTTTTTTTTCAGTGTGTGTCATCTCCCCAAATAGAAGGTCAGCTCCTGGGGGCAGAGAAACAACCGGTATTGCCTGCCGGTGTGGCCAAGGTCTTGTGGGACTGAGGAGGTGCTGAGAGCTGGGCCTTCTGGGGAGGGGCCCCACCTCTCGTGCTCCTTGTCATGCACCCCACTCTGTCTGGTCCCTCCCAGCTGAGCTTTTGCCTTACCCTTGTGCTTCTGTCTGATCACATACTGTCCCCCACCCCTAGTATGAGTCTACCCTGCTCTCCCCAACCTAAGGGTGAGCTCCCCAGTGGAGACCACATCTCCCATTTCCTCAGGATTCTAGCTGAGTCCCTCTTCTCTCCCCAAGGTGGGCCACAAAGCCTGCTCACTCTGTGTTCCTTAGTACTTCACATTAGATGAGGTGTCAAGGGCTCAAAAGGTTGTGAAGGAAAAGGACCTGGAGGGAGGAAGGAGGACAAAAGCTTCTTTCCATTTCTTAACATCCTTGCAATGAGTGGGGTAACCCACCCCACCCAGGTCCACTGTCCCATCTAGAATCCTCCAGGGCCCCAGGATCTGAAGCTGGACACAACAATAGTGACAGTGTTTTCCTGTGGTCTCAATGGTATAATGTCAGTAAACAGACTCATGAGTGGGGGAGAACCAGAGGGACTGGCAGAGAGGAGGCTGCCGGAAGGCCTTGGGCTAGGACGTGTGGATGGCTGGCCTCCTGGTAGCTCAGGTACTTTGATTCTGGCTAAATTAAATCCTGATTTAATTCTGATCATTAATTAAATTTAATGAATGATTGCATTTAATTCTGGCATTTTAATTCAGGATGGGGAGCATGGAGTCCCAAGCTCCCCATCCTGAGACTGGGCAGCTCAGAAGCAGCAGCTCTGGGATACTCTGTGGAAGAGTGAGGAAGTGACCAGTGGCAGGCATGTCCCCAAGGGGGTGGAACAGGGCACCAGGGATCTTGACTCTAAGTAAAACTATTATCACCAATGGAGATGAATGAGGCTGAAAGCAGACAGGATAGGACTTCCCTGATCCTAGAGAAAAATGACAGTACAAGCCACCCAGATCAGGAAATAGATCAGCATCCACAAACTCAGTATGATCTGACCTGCGCTATTTGTCAAATCATGCCCCATATCCTCATGCCCTGCCAAGGACACCGCACTGGGGAGAAGCACAGGGGACTAAAACTCTCAAGCTCTAGGCAAGTCCAGTTTGATGGCCCTACAGTTGGGCACACCACGGCTCCAAGCCCTTCACTCATTGTTCAGTTGTTCACTCACAGTACTAAGGACCAGGAGGAGGATGCACCATCCCTTGCCCCCTCTACCTGTGCACTCAGAACCACGGAACTAGTTATTGCCTGTGTGTTGTGATTTACGAAGTTTGGGTAAGACTTTTCCTACCAAATCCGAAGACCAACCTTAGAGATACATGCCCCGGGCTAAAATTCTTCTGAATCCTTTGAACAAAGAGTGATTGAAATAAGTGGCTTCTAAGCTTTGGCCAGAGGCCCTCTACTGGGACAAGTTCCAGATTCTTTCCCAGCTGTGTGTCTTGGAAGCAGGAAGTAGCATACAGAGCAGGGTGCCAGTGGGGTAGGGAAGGGAGCCACCAAGAGGGAGCAAAGGAGCCAAGCAGGCTGCCTGGATGCAGTCTACAGACTGACTCCTCCCAGCCAAGCAGGTGAAGGCAGGACAGTTCCCTATAGACTGGCCTCCCAGAGCAGACTCTGAGAGAACAGAAGCCAGATGGTCAACTCATTCCTCTCAATCATCCTCTCAACCCAAAGTGAGTCCCACAGATGAGCGTGAGCAGGCATGGGCCCCACAGCCCCATAGCCCCACAACACAAAGGAAAATCTGGGGGGACCCCTCCTCCACTCCCCAAGGAAGGAGACTGTCACCAGTTAACTTGGGCCCCATGCCTACTGTGCCAATTTCTTAATGGAGTCAGAACATAATGCTGTGCCCATCGTAGACTTGACAGACATTTGTTGAATAAATGACTAAGATGATGAAGGATGGAGTTGGATTTTGCCCTCTACTTCCCAGCATCCTGGCCTAAGCAACAGCCTCCCAAAATTTGCTGTGATAAAAACTTGATCCCTCACCTTACCCCCCAGGTCTCCTCTCTCAGGCTTTACCCAGCTATGCTCTAGCATGGGAGGCCAGGAGCCAGTCTTGGCTCTCCTGCCCAGTACCACGCAACTTGGGACAACTGGCCCCCTTCCTACCCCAAAGGGCTTCTGGGAAGATTAGGCTGGTTCCTTTCCTCTGTGGCCTTCCACGACCTCTGTGTAGACCAGGATCTACCAGCCTTGGCCCCCAGCATACACCTTATCGGTACCAGGGCTACTGAGTCCGCCTCTAATGCATGGTACTCATGTGTGGTCCCTCAAGACTCCTCATCAGAGTAGCGGCTCCCACAAGACCTATCTCAGGTCTCCCCTGTTCCCAGCAATCTGACATCTCAGCCACCCCATCTCCCATATTCCCTCGCACTCTTCACTCCTCCCCTCCCCTAGGACCTTGCCCTACTGGCCAATGGACACATTTAGTCTTCTCTAGTGTTGAAAGAAGTTTTCTGTACTGCAAGTCCATCTACTCCCACTTACCGTTACTGATCTTTATCCCTCCCAAACATAATTTCTAAAAGTTTCTGTGTCTAAAAAGAGAAAAAAGAAATTTACTGGGAGGCAGAGGTGGGTGGATCACTTGAATTCAGGAATTCAAGACCAGCCTGAGAAAGAGCGAGACCCTGCCTCTACTAAACAGAAAATAGAAAAAATAGCTGGGCGTCATGCTTGGTACCTGTAGTCCCATCTGCTCAGAAGGCTGAGGCAAGAGGATCTCTTGAGCCCAACAGACTGAGATTGCTGTGAGCTATGATGACATCACAGCACTCTACTCAGGAGAACAGAATAAAACTTTATCTAAAAAAATAAAATAAGGGCAGTGCCTGTGGCTCAGTGAGTAGGGTGCCGGCCCCATATACCAAGGGTGGTGGATTCGAATCCAGCCCTGGCGAAACGGCAACAAAAGATAGCTGTGTGTTGTGGCAGGTGCCTGGAGTCCCAGCTACTTGGGAGGCTGAGGCAAGAGAATCGCCTAAGTCCAAGAGTTGGAGTTTGCTGTGAGCTGTGAGCTGTGATACCACGGCACTCTACCAAGGACAATAGGGTGAAATTGTGTCTCTAAAAAAATAAATAAATAAAATGAAATAAAATAAAATAAAATAAAAGTTTCTATGTTGAAATATGGTACCTCCACATCCTCACTAAAGGATAGTGACCCCTATCATAATCTGTCAGTGACTTCCTGGTTGTCAAAACGAACACCTCTTCTTAGCATCTCTGTGACATTTAATCCTGTTGACACCCCTTCTTCTAGAACAGAGGTTCTCAACCTTCCCAATGCCATGACCCTTTTTTTTTTTTTTTTTTAACATTTTTCTTTTTTTTTTTCTTAGAGACAGAGTCTCACTTTATCACTCTTGGTAGAGTGCCATAGTGTCACAGCTCACAGCAACCTCCACCTCCTGGGTTTAGGCAATTCTCTTGCCTCAGCCTCCTGAGTAGCTGGGACTACAGGCGTCTGCCACGATGCCCGGCTATTTTTTTGTTGCAGTTTGGCCGGGGCTGGGTTTGAATCTACCACCCTCAGTATATGGGGCCAGCACCCTTCTCACTGAGCCACAGGCGTCGCCCACCATGACCCTTTATTACAAATGATGTCATCACACCGGGTACTTGTATGTGGTACTTGTATGCGTATCTACATGTGAGTGGACCCGCTTGGAGACGAATAGAGAAGTGGTGTCTCGGTTCCTAAGACCATCGGAAAACACGTTTCCTGATGGTCTTCAGTGACCCCTGTGAAAGGGTCGTTCAACCCTCAAAGGGGTCACAATCCACAGATTGAGAACTGCTGTCTAGAAGAAGTCCTTTCCCTTGACTTCCAGGTCCCTCTCTTCTTGGATCCCCACCCATCTTTCCAAAATTCATTTATCATTTTCTTCCTCTTCCTGTTCTCCAAATCCAGCATCCCTCAAGGATCAGTCCTCAAATTTCTTCTTTGTCCTCCCTCTCCTATAGCCCTCTCAGTGACCTCATAATCTCACTCCCATGTGTACGTAAGTGAAGTTCATTCCCAGATACCCAGACCTGACTTTCCTCACAAGCTCCAACCCCACCGCTCTACCTACCACTAACTGTCTTCAGACAGATGTCCACCCAACATTCATAAAAACCCAAACTGAACTTTTAAAATCTGTTCTTCTGGCTTTGTGCCTATAGCACAGTGGTTATAGCACCAACCACATATATCAAGACTAGAGGGTTCAAACCCAGCCTGGACCAGCTAAACAACAATGACAACTGTAACAAAAAATAGCCCAGCACTGTGGTGGGCACCTGTACTCCCAGCTACTTGACAGGCTGAAGCAAGAGAATTGCTTAAGCCCAAGCCCAAGCCCAAGAGTTGGACGTAGCTGTGAGTTGTGATGCCATAGCACTCTACCGAGGGCAACATAGTGAAACTGTCTTAAATAAATAAATAATATCTGTTCTACCCTCTTATATTCCCAATGTCCTTTCCTGGCAAGATCATTCCTCCAGTGATCTCCACGAAGACTGGGAAGCCCTGCCCTTTCCCAGCTCACCAGGGCGAGAAGTCTAGTAGATTCTGCTCCAGCGTCTGCCGGGTTACTCTTTTCTCTTCTCCCGCCCTATGCCTGAGTCCTTGCCACTCCCATTTCTGCCATGGCTGACTAACCAGCCCCTCTCCTATCCCCTTTTCCCAGCATCAACTGCCATGTGGGTTTACCTTCAGCCTCCTCCTCAGACCCCTCCTGGCCTCCACACCTCACCCAGCTTCAGCTCCCACAGAGATCGCCTGGCCCTGTTTCCATCTGCCTGCCCTATAGGAGACAGAACCACGGCCCCTTTCCTGGCTCTTCTAGAGCCTCATTCTGGGGACTTCTTGAGTCCTTTGTCCTGTTCCCTTCCTGCCATCCTTCCATGTATGAAGCCTACTTTCTTCACACTCACATGTTCCCCATCTGCAAAACATTTTCCCTCAGCTCAAGATAATCACTTCTCTTCCTTTGATCCCATCTCACTATTCCCACATTTCCTTTATGACACTTCCATGTATCTTATTTGAACAGGTGCAGCTACGTACCTATAAGATGCCTCATCTCCCCTACTGGATTATAAGCATGACAAGAACAAAATGCCTACCTGAAGTCCTCTAGATCAGTGGTTCTCAACCTGTGGGTCACGACCCACAGGAACTGTATTAAAGGGCCACAGCATTAGGAAGGTTGAGAACAACTTCTCTAGATAAAAATAAACCTAAAAAATAGTAAGGACACAATAAACGTGGGGTGAGTACCTGAATGATGATGTGCAGCATGGTGTTGGAATAAAAGGGCTCTGCACATTCTAGCAACTCTCATGTGTATGAGAGTTGTACCATGAGGCATTCCGGATTTGGTTTTGGAACGTGCTTAGGAAAGCGACCTATTCCAGCATCCCACAACAGTGGACCCCACTCCCCCAGCTGCCACCTTCGTTCCAGCTAGAATGCACTCCACCCAGTTCTGGCCCTACAGGCAACAGCTGTCTTCCTTTTGTGTTCCAGCCTGCCATGCCCAGGGAACACCAGATGGCCAGATGGATGAAACTGGCCTTATTGGGACTACCCTTGGGAAATGAGGGGGCAAAAGCACTGGCCAAGGAGTACAGAGACCTGGAATCCAGCTCTGGCCTTCCTTGAATGAGCCATTTGCCCTTCATTGTAACACCCCAGACATGGGACAAAATCAATATTTCCCAAACTGCAGTTCCACAGACCACCAAGCAAGGTTCACTTTCTGGGGGAGATGCATCCATTGGGATAACTCAGCCTGGTGCTGCACCAGCTCAGCATGGGAAACAGAGACTAGACACCCCCTCTGGGCTCGTCCAGCTTCACCAAGCTAGGAGTCAGAGAACTAGCTGAGGGTACAGCTTCAGGGAGCTGGAAAGGCTTCTGGGGTCTGCTTCCTCCCCAGACCTCTGAGCTCACTATCCTCCCTCACCAACCCTCCCTACAGGGGATGTTAGCAGCTGGAACATTGGCCTATTTCTGGAAATAACCAGTGTTGGGTGGGTGAAGATGTGGAGAGGCAGTGTCCTGAGTCACCCTGCACCCTCTCTCTCATGATGGGACAGGTTAGCCCTGGACACTCACAGATGGACAACCCTAGCATGCACCCCACCCCATGCCCTTGGGATGGTAGGGGTGGGGCAGAGCCAACTGGCAAGTCTGCAATCAGGAGGGATGAAGGATGGATAGACAGAGAATTCCCAGGTCCCCAGTCTCTGTATCAAGCACCAGGAAAAACAACAGGAAGAAAAGATACTCCAAAGTCATCTTTCAGTGATAACTTAAACCCAAAGAAATGCTTGCTCATACCCTCCACTCTCAGGGGACACCAAAAGTACAGCTCTTCACTCTGTAACCCTAGGGAAGGTTCTCCTGGACAATCTATCCCTCTTCCCCCATGTCACCCCCATCATACACACCTGGCAGGTGGAGAGGGGCACAGGGGCTGACAGAGCAGGCCAAGGCAGGGAGAGGAATCCCTGGCTGGGGAAGGAGCAGCCCTGGCCTACGTATGTCTCTGACTGCCCCACCATCTGACCTCAAATAAGTCTCTTTATTTCTCAGGTTTCCTTCCCTCACCTGGACAATGAGACTGATCGACCAAACCATCTCTAGGGTTTGTTCCCTCATCCTTGCACAGGCCTGTCCCCAAGCCAGGTACTCCAGACAAAGAATAGGACCCTGGAAGCTACACAAGACCAAAGATGGCAGGTTGGGGTGCAGACCAGGGATGACTGGCTGTCTGTTCATCCCATCCCTGGCACCAGTGGTGGCAACTGAGGGTCTTGGTCCCCTCACAGGGAGATGAGAAGAGGGGGCTTCAGAGCCCACTGCCCAGTCCAGAGGCACACAGGGGTAGTATAAGGAAAAAAAGAAAGAAGAGAAGTTCTGCAGGCCCCCCACCCCAGGCAGTGGGCAAGGAGAGAATTAGTGACATTTGTTGCTACACAGCAAAGGGTTGAACAAAACGGGGAAGGAAATAAGGACATGGCAGTGAGGTGGGAAGAAGAAGTGAGGAGCATAGGTGCTACCTGTGGGTAAGGTGGCATTTACCAGAATGGCACAATTCCAGGGGGAAATCAACCACTAGGTAGTACTGTCATTACAGGATGTGGGATGTCAACCCTGTGGTTGTTCAATCTACAACTTGAGCAGAGCAGTGACAACACCCACAGCCCAATGGGTGCAGAAGAAAGCAGGGGAGCTCCCACACTAGCACCAGGAAGGTAGAGGGACACAGCAAGGCCAGGGAAGGAAAGTGAGTGCGGAGAGAGGACCTCCCCACAAAGCACCTGCCTGCCTCTTTTCCCCACAGCAAAAGCCCCCAGCAAGGTCCATGGAATATTTTAGATGTCTAGTTCCCTTGATGGGAGGAAGGATAAAGGATATCCCTAAAAGGCTAAAAATTCCTGGGGCCCTGCTATGTGGAAGCTCAGCATGGTAGCAGCTGGACCAGAGCTCGGCTGGAGCAGAGGAGGGGCTGCTTCAAGGGGAAAGGGTGGCAGTGGCCTGGGGCTTAGGATCCAATTACACGGCTGTTTCCATACTTAGCCACCTGACAGCCACTTGGAACACTCACCACTTGAACCACTGCAGCCCAACAGAGCCCAAATTAACTCAAGGGCAGACAAGGGCAGAGCCCAACACATGCAATGACGGGAGCCCCCCACCTTATGTCCAGGACCCGCAAAGGAATGGCTTTTGCTCCTGCCTCCCTCCTTGAGGGGACTGTGCCTGGCAGCCCCTTCCTCGAACTCAAAGACCCACAGCTGGACTCTTGGTGCAAAGACCAAGGCCTGGGCCAAGTGGAGATGGCTGGGTCAGGAAAAGACAAAGTGGGAGTCCTAGGTTTGTAGGGGATCCCTGGAGCCGCACCAAAGCATCCGAAGGGAAACCCAGCCTCAGCAGCCTTAGGAGCAAGAGAGGTGGCAAGATGAACTTATGTCCCCTCCATTGCCTATTAATAACCCCCAGGCAACCCAAGCCATCACCCCTGCTACCCAGAGTGCTAAGATGTAACAGGGAGCCCAGGTGCACAGGGCTGAGCCCCCTTAGGGAAACCCCCTGCCCAGCAGAGGCTCTGTTCCACAATGGGTCCCTTTCTTCTTCTGAACTCTGACCAATTCTGTTTCTAGCCAGACTCCAGCTCTGTGTCAGATCCTATCCTAAACCAACTCCACCTCTGCCTCATTGTTCCCAAAAAATGATCTCAACTGTGCCCACTGTGTCCCCCTCTCCCTCAATCATGCAAAACCATCCCTAGCTGGAGTGCAGGCCTCCACCCACCTGCCCCCACATGGAAGGGTCACTTGAACTTCAGGTCCAGAATTGTGGCTCTCCCAGTCTTGACCTTTAGGGCCCTCTTTCACAGCATCTACTGGGCATTCCTTTCTCTAACCTCAGCTTGAGACCCAAGCCCATCCACCTATCAGGTTGTTGCTTCCCTTTCCTCTGGCCTCCCCGTGGGTCCATCACTATCCTCCCCAGCACCAGCTCCTTTTCCCACTACCTGCCTGGAGAGGAGCAGGTTAGGATAGTGAAACCACCAGGGACCAGAGGTTTGCTGCAGGCCCTGTCCACTGCGCCCAGTAAACAGAAAGCCTCAGGGAGCTCTGGGGGCATAGTCTGAGCCTGGCCAGTGACAGGGTGGGACATACCTGCCTGTCCTGAGAGCAGAAGCGAGGCCGCCAGGCAGCAGAGCAGGACTCGTGCCCTCATGGTGACTGCCAAGAGAGCCCAGCTGCTCTGCGCCTCTATTTATAGGGTGCAGGCAGGGCGGAGGGAGAAGGGTCACGCAGTCACTGGGGCAACTGGGCAGGCGTGGTGAGGAAGACACTCAGACCCTGGTAAGCCATGCGGAGGCCGCAACTGTCCCAGCTGCCAGCCCTAGAAGACAGGACCTGGACTGGATTCTCTCCCCCAAACCTCCAGAGACCTAGAATCACACAATGTGGGGCACAGGGCAGGGGTAATGGGGTTAAAGTGGGGCATCCCCTCAGGTCCCTTCACTGCCCTACTGGGAAACACTGATCTACTCTGTCACTATATATTAGTTTGCATTTCCTAGGCCTTGCTATTGTGTGTTCTTTTCTTTTGTTTCTTTTCCTTCCTTTTTCTTTTTTCTTCTTTTTAAGAGACAGGATCTCACTATGGTACCCAGGGCCTTGAACTCCTGGCTCAAGTCATCCTCCCATCTCAGCCTCCCAGGCTGGGACAACAGGCAGGTGTCACCATACCCAGCTTATGTGTGTTCTTTTCTACACGCTTCTTTCACTCAGCATAATAATTATTTTAAGATTTATTCATGTTGTAGCATGCATCAATCCTTCATTCCTTTTTCTCACTCAACAGTATTCCATTGTATGAACAGACCACCTTCTGTTATTCATTTACTTGTTGAACATTTGGGTTTTTTCCAAGTTTGGGCTATTACAAATAAAGCTGTTATGAACATTTGTATATGAGTCCATTTATGGACATATGGTTTCATTTCTCTTGGGTAAATCCCTAGGAGTGAAATGGCTGGATCATATGGTAGGTGTCTGTTGTTGTTTTCTTTCTAGATGATTGTATCATTTTATATCCCCACCAGGGGTACATGAAAGTTCCAGTCTTTCCCCATCCTCATGAATACTTACATGTGGTCAATCTTTTTAACTTCAGTCATTCTGAGAAACGTGTAGCAGTATCTCATCATAGTTTCAATTTAAGTCTTTTATCAGGTATATGATTTGCAAATATTTTCTCCTCATCTGTGATTTGTCTTTTCATTTAGTTATTTTAAATTTTTTATTGATAGGGAGGGGTGCAGTGGCTCACACCTGTTACCCTAGCACCCTAGGAGTCCAAGGTAGGAAGACTGATTGAGTTTAGCAGTTTGAGACCAGCCTAAATAAGACCCATCTTTATTAAAAATAGAAAAATTAACCAGGCATGATGGCACACATCTGTAGTTCCAGCTACTCAGGAGGCTGAGGCAAGACTATTGCTTGAATCGAGGAGTTTGAGGTTTCTATGAGCCATGATGATACTACAGCACTCTAGCCTGGGCAACAGAGTGAGACTGTCAATAAAGTTTTATTGATAAATAATAGTTGTACCACAGACTGGATTTTCATTCATTTAAGTGCTTTTCAAAGAATACAGTCCTTCATTTATATCAAGCCCCATTTATCGATTTGCTCTTTTATAAATTATGCTTTTGGTGTCATATCTAAGAACTCTTTGCCTAATCCAAGCTCAAAAATATTTTCT
This sequence comes from Loris lydekkerianus, assembly GCA_963574355.1. NCBI lineage: Eukaryota > Metazoa > Chordata > Mammalia > Primates > Lorisidae > Loris > Loris lydekkerianus. The sequence continues at coordinate 7,598 of CAUYPK010131401.1, read as the reverse complement.
TCTGTTTTCTTCCAGAAATGTAATAAATTTTACAGTTAGATCTGTGATTTATTTTTGTACTATTTATATACATGTCACAAGAAATGGATGAAAGTTTCTAATTTTGCATGTAAGTATTCAGTTTTTCCAGCAGCCTTTATTAAAAAAACTATACCTTTGCCACTGAATTGCCTTTGTACCTTTTTAAAAAAAATTGATTGAAGCCGGGCGTGGTGGCTCACGCCTGTAATCCCAGCATTGTGGGAGGCTGGGGAGGGAGGATTGCTTGAGCTCAGGAGTTCAAGGCTTGTCTGAGCGAGAGTGAGACCCCGACTCATGGAAAAAAAATGGAAAAACCCAGCCGGGGGCAAGCGCCTGTAATCCCAGCGGCTTCAGAGGCTAAGGCAGCAGGATGCCCACAGACTGAGTCTGAGATTGCAGTGAGCTATGATGCCATTGCCCTCTGCTCAGGGCATAGGATAGAACTCTATCTCAACAAAAAAAAAAAAAAAAAAAAAAAAAAAAGGAAAAAAAATAGATTGATGATAAATATGTGAATCTATTTCTGGGATAATATTAAACCCCATTGATCTATGTGTCTGTCCTTGCACATGTCTTATCTTTACACTATCTTGATTACTATGACTTCCTCATAAGTTTTGAAACCAGGTAGTAGGAATCCTCCACCTTGGTTCTTCTTTTTCAAAATTTTATGCAAATAAAATTCTAATTCCTCTGCACTTCTACAAGAATTTGACAATTCGTCTATCAACTTTTTTAAAAAAGCCTTCTTGGGCTGGATGTGGTGACTCACATCTGTAATCCTAGCACTCTGGGAGGTTGAAGTGGGTGGACTGCTTGAGTTACGAGTTCAAGACCAGCCTGAGCAAGAGCAAGACCCCCATCTCTACTAAAAATAGAAAAACTGGTAAATTGTCAGTGCTCTTCCATCTGATCTATAGATTCACTATAATTCCAATTAAAATCCAAGAAGGGGGACAGCGCCTGTGGCTCAGCAGGTAGGGCGCCAGCCCCACATACCAAGGGTGGCGGGTTCAAACTCAGCCCCGGCCCAACTGCAACAACAAAAAAATAGCCGGGCGTTGTGGCAGGTGCCTGTAGTCCTAGCTACCCGGGAGGCTGAAGCAAGAGAATCGCCTAAGCCCAGGAGCTGGAGGTTGCTGTGAGCTATGACGCTATGGCACTCTACCAAGGGCAACAAAGTGAGACTCTGTCTCTTAAAAAAAAGAAAAAGAAAATTACCATTTATCTTGGAAATTATAGGTTAGAAGAACCCAAATTCACAAGCAAGCTGCTACTGCTAACCTATAGTCCAACCTCAACTGCCATTTCTTCTTCCTACAAGAGAATAGCACATTTGTGTCAATTCTCTTTGCAACCAGAATTTTCAGAGTACTGTCTATGTCTCCCACAGAGCAGGAGGTAATAGAAGAGATATTTTTATAAACAGAATAGTATCTGAGGTGCATAGCACCTGCAGCCTTCTCAAATCACTTGACCATTTTCAATTTAATCCTGAGACTGTCCACTAAGATTGGCTACACCCTGTGGGGATCTGTGACTTGGCCCCTCTAATTCAGGAAACATTGCAGCTGTCACTCTTAGCCCCTTTTCCAATCAGTGCTATGGTGGAGGGAGAGCTGGGCTAGGGAGCTCCTTTCCTTCTACAGCTGCCAGATTTAAGGCTGGTCGTGCTTTAGGCCCCAGTCCTATCTCCTCTCAGTCAGCACACATTCTTGTCAATCAGCAGAAGAAACCTGCAACTTAGCAGGGCAAGAGAAGAGACCAAGACACTAGGCACACAGATGGCACTAACCCCACCCCTGTCCCAGGATTTGTAGGGCACAGGAACGCAAGCAGAAGAACTCAAGAGAGAGTGAAAAAAGACAAATGCCACAAAACCAAACAGCATCAAAGAAAGCACAGAGCAGCAGCTGGATATAGAAGGTATAGTAGGATGGGCAGGGGGGTGGGAGGGACAAGGTGGAGCCATAGCCAAAAGATCTGAGTTAAGGACAGCATGGCCAGCCAGCTCCAACAAGTTGAGGATTTGCATGTTCTTTACATATTGGTCTCGGGCCAATTTGTCAACGACTAAGGAAGCCAAGGTCACAGGAAAGGCCACCTCTTCCCCTAGATGGCCCTTCAGACTTTTTTTTTTTGGAGACAGAGTCTCACTATGTCGCTCTCAGGAGAGTGCCATGGCATCACAGTTCATAGCAACCTCAAACTCTTGGGCTTAAACGATTCTCTTGCCTCAGCTCCCAAGAAGCTGGGACTACAGGCACCCACCACAACACCCGGTTATTTTGTTGTTGTTGTTGTTGTTGTTGCAGTTGTTTAGCCGGCCCAGGCAGGGCTCAAACCCGCCAGTCTCAGTGCATGTTGCTGGCACTGTGCTACAGGCGCAGAGCCAGACCTTCAAACTTCTAACAGAGCGGCAGCATTGTTCTGCTGCATGGCCAACGATGCCCCCATATCATGGCACAAGGGGTATGTATTTGTTACAGCTTTTCTGTGCCAGAAAAGTATGAAGATGGCTCTCAAGAATTCATAAAATATAGCAAGAAAGCACATATTGGAAGTAGCAGAAGAAAAACATGAAAGCACACAAAATGGAGCTATTAATAACAGCTAAGGGGAAAAAAAATAACATTGTATATTTAAGTCTCTCACTTGTGTGTAACTTGACCACTTTTCCAATTCAGAGTGTCCCTAAAATAAGAACCAAATGTTCAGAAGAAGTGAAATTATTTCTGCTATTGAGACCCGAAACCAGACAACTGGACAAGAATTTCTTCTGAGAATCCTACTGAAGAGGACACAGGGTAATGTAACAATCCTCAAAAACATTCTTAGAGCAGACATATTTTCCATAAAGTTTATCCCTAATAGAGACCCTTAAAGCATAGCAAGGGAGACCACTAGGAACCAAGAATGCCCCCCTCCCAAAGATAGGCTCTGTGGCTCATGCCTGTAATCCTAGAACTGTGGGAGGCTAAGGCAGGAGGAGCACTTGAGCCCAGGAGTTTCAGGTTATAGTGAGGGTTTTTTTGTTTTTTTTAGAGACATGGTCTCACTCTGTTCCCCCAGGCTAGAGTGCCATGGCATTAGCCTAGCTCATAGCAACCTCAGACTCCTGGGTTCAGGTGATTTTCCTGCCTCTGCCTCCCAAACAGCTGGGACTACACACCCTTGGCACAATGCCTGGCTAGTTTTTCTATTTTTAGTACAGACATGGTCTCGATCTTACTCAGGGTGGTCTCAAACTCCTGAACTCAGGTGATCCTCCTGCGTTGGCCTCTCAAGAGTGCTGTGATTACAGGTGTGAGCCACCTTGTCCAGCCTATAGTGAGCTTTGGCTGTGCCACCACCCTCTAGTCTGGTGACAGAGTGAGACCATGTCTCTAAAAAAAAAACCACCATGAAAGAAAGTCAATGACACATGCTTAGGATGGTTCTCCTGAAATGCCACCTTACTACCTAACATGCTATTGGCAGGAGGGAAAATTCACATGACCCATTTAGAGGACAGTAATACTAAAATACAGTCATAATAGCCATAAGTTGGAAACGACCTAAATGTCCATTCACTACTAGGTGAATGGATAAAGAAATTGTGGTATACTCACACAATGGAATAGTAGTTCCCAGTAAAAATGAACAAAATATTAATGCAGACAAAAACAGAAATGAAGGCCAGACACAATGGTTCACACCTGCAATCTAAGCACTCTGGGAGGCCAAGGTAGGTGGATTGCCTGAGCTCTAGAGTTCCAGACCAGCCTGAGCAAGAGTGAGACCTCCATCTCTAAAAATAGCCTGGTGTTGTGGCTGGTGTCTGTAGTCCCAGCTACCGGGGAGGCTGAGGTAAGAGCATCACTTGAGCCCAGAAGTTTGGGGTTGTTGTGAACTAAGATGCCACAGTACTCTACGGAGGGTGACCAAGTTGAGACTTGGTCTCAAAAAAAAGTAAATAACATAATTTAGTCTGATACATTATGTTGAGCAAAAGAAACAAAACAAAAAGTATATACAGGAGAACTTCCATAGTTGACCACCTCTTTAAGTTGAGCCAACTTTCTTTTTTTTTTTTTTTTGAGACAGAGCCTCAAGCTGTCACCCTGGATAGAGTGCCGTATCATCACAGCTCACAGCAACCTTCAACCCCTGGGCTCAAGTGATTCTCCTGCCTCTGCCTCCTAAGTAGCTGGGACTACAGGCGTCCACCACAATGCCTGGCTATTTTTTTGGTTGTAGCCGTCATTGTTGTTTGGTGCTGGGGCTGGATTCGAACCTGCCAGCTCAGGTGTATGTGGCTGGCCCCTTAGCCACTTGAGCCACAGGTGCCGAGCAGGCTGAACTTTCATAGACTGGACATGCACCACATACACTCAATATAAGTTCCTTATGTTAGTCACCTCTGTATCTTGAATGTGGCTGGCCCCTTAGCAGCTTGAGCCACAGGCACCGAGTGGGCTGAACTTTCATAGACTGGACGTGCACCACATACACTCAATATAAGTTCCATATGTTAGTCACCTCTGTATCTTGACCAATTTGTTACAGTCCCTTGAGTGGTCGACTTACAGAGATTCTACTATATGTTGTATAATTTATATGAACTTCTGATATAGGCACTAATCTATCATGATAGAAATTAAAATCATAGTGAAGTTCCACTATACACCTACCATAATACCTAAAATAATAATAATAATCTGTGTGGTTATAGGATGTAGAGCAACTGTAACTCTGACATACTGCTGGTGTGAAATGGTAGAAAAGTCTATACAATACACGTAAATGAAGGCATAGGAAACTGGTAAAATATGAATAACTCCGGTGGATGGCACCAGTGTCAATTACACGGTTTCTATCAGGTACTGTGGGTTAAGTGAGATTTTAACAGTAGAGCAGGCTAGATGGTCTCCCTGTACATTTCCATAATTATTATATTTCAAAATTTTAAAAGTGTAAAAGAAAATAAAACCACGTGAGAAATAGTGGGGCAGGAGGAAAGCATTGGGGGTTTCTGGGGCTGATGGGGTGCTGGCTATATGGGTTTATGTTCTGTCTGTGAAAAATCCGTGGAGCAGAACAGCACCCTGTTCTGGGTGTGTGGTGCAGTACTCCGTCCCATAGGAAGGCTTTTAAAGGCGGGTTGTGTGGGACGTGCACTGGTCGTTATCACTTCCTCCAAACCACTATACCAAAAATTGAGCCCCAAACTCCCTGGCACAGCGTGGGGGCTTCCCTCGCTCTATCCTCCCGCAGGTGGCGCAGGCCTGGCCCCACAGCTCCGACCCACTCGCGGGCCAGACGCATACCGCGTCTCCAGGCCTCAGAAAAAAAAACAAACGCGCTATTTTGAGAGTAATTTTTCACATTTGTCACACACGCGGAAACGACAATGTTTGGGACACTTCGGGTAAAGTTTAAATGTATTAACTTAATTCGTGTCACCTGTTTCCTGACTTTATATAGTGGCTTGCAGAACTATTTTCCGCACGCTCAACTGCGCTGGCTTCCCAGAGCCGCAATTACCTGATGGCGTTGCGCGCGGCGCGCTTGCGGCGTTTGCGGTGCGTGCGTAAGGACGTGCGCGAGAGAAGGCGGGCACCGGGCCCGGGGGCGGAGCGGAGGGCGGGGCCAGAAGAGCGTGCTGGCGGGAGCGCGCTCGAGACGGCCTGAGGCGCCAAAGAGCGCGCGCCCAGAGGGACAAGGTGGGGCAGTCCGGGAAGGGGAGGGGCCGCATTCACGCCCCTGACTTCCGCCTACTGTTGGCGAGACCACCTTCCACGGCCCGGCGCCCTGTGACTGGTCCGAGTAAGGGTATTTCCCTGGCACCGCCTCCAAGCCCCGCCTCTGGCCTATGGGAACTGAGCGGCCCCAAAGGGATCGAAAGGAGCCTCCGCCTTAGCGGAGACTGAGCATTCTGAACCCACAGCGCCCTCTGTTGATCCTCTTGGGAGCTACCCGGCGCCCATCGGGCCTGCGGTCTCGCACCTGGCCAACAAGGGCCGCTCTGCTACCCAGAATCCTAAGTGAATTCATCTGTATACACTCAAAAAGAAAATTATTTACAAGGCTAAGTGAAGACGGCAGACTCAAAAGTTTGTGTGATTCCATCAAGAGAGAATAGATCAATAGTTGCCACGGACTGGACTTACCACAAAGAGGCTCAGGACCACTGGAGATGAAAGAACTAATTCATACCTTGTGGTGGTGGTTATGGAACAGTATGCATTTGTCAAAAATCATAGAACCAGGCCAGGCGTGGTTGCTCACGCCTGTAATCCTAGAACTCTGGGAGGCAGAGGCGGGTGGATTGCCTGAGCTCACGAGTCCGAGACCAGCCTGAGATAGAGCGAGACCTATCTAAAAATAGCCAGGTATTGTGATGGGCACGCCGTAGTCCCAGCTACTTAGGAGGCCGAGGCAAGAGAATCGCTTGTACCTGAGTTTGAGGTTGCTGTGAGCTGTGATGCTACAGCACTCTACTGAAGGTGACAAAGTGAGATTCTGTCTCAAAAAAAAACACCTCAGAACCAAAACCAGTAAGTGTGATTTTCACTTGAGTGTGATCAGGGTCTGGGTGAAGGAATAATGAGTGATTGCATAGGGAGCAAGAGGTTCACTTTCCAGTGATGGAGATAATTTGGAAATAGGCAGGCTATGTAGTGTTGTGAATGTACTAACTATTCACTGTTAAATGGCAAACTTTGTTATGTGAATTTCACCTAAAAAGAAAACTGTAAAAATTTCAAAAAAAGAGATAATCTGCATTCTCCTTCTGCCTTTCTATTCAATGAACTCAAGGCCCAAAGGCGCTAAGAGGTGACATGTGAATCAGTTCTTCTGCCTCACCTCAGTCCTCATGCACCTGCCACTGTGAGGTACAGCAAGCAGGTTGAGTGAGCCATGTGGTAAGGCTCTGGCCATGGAGGATTAAGGGAATTATCCCCAGTGAGATGCACCACCCTTGTGCCATTATTATTTTCAATTGTCAGGAGAGAAAACAGGCTCAGAAAAAGTGGTTTGTCTAAGGGGGACCTGACCACTGGCATACACAGTGGAGGGGAAGGGGTGAGTGCTTCTTTCCTTTCTATAGACAAGGGGACTGAGGTTCAGGGAGGTTACACAAGCCAAGGAAGTAGCAAACCCTAGGGATCAACTTGGTCTCCGAACACCTGTGTCATTCCTCCAGGAGTCAGGACCCTGTGGCTTAGTTGGTCATTCTCTCCTTGCCTCCCATGCAAGAGGAGTTGGGAGCCACTCTCCCCACCTACAACATCGTCTCTCATGTTTGCAGAAAACCCAGAGGAATCCCAGAGAATTTGAGGACTCCAAATTCTCATTGCAGCACCACACACAAGTTGGAGGAGTCATCATGCTCACCCAAATCCAGAGCCTTGCCCATCTCCTCAGGAGAGCCCATACCCAGAGACACAGAATCTAAAAAACAAAGTACAAACTTTATTTGTTTCTTTACAAAGGCACAGTGGCCTCTTGGTTTTTTCCCCCCACTTTCTTAACAAAATATAATAGCTTCTCCTTAAACACAAAGACCTCAAAATTGTAAAAAAAAAAAAAAA
>CAUYPK010131400.1:0-13642 GCA_963574355.1 Loris lydekkerianus | reverse complement strand
CAAATAAAATTGCAACACCTGCTTTTTTCTGGTTACCATTTGCCTGAAATATGGATGACCATCCTTTCACCTTGAGTTTAAATCTGTCTTTTAAGTTAAGATGTGATTCTTGTATGCACAAAATATCTGGCCTGAGTTTTTGTACCCAGTCAGCTAACCTATGCCTCTTTAGAGGACAGTTTAAGCCGTTCACATTAATGGAGAAAATTGATAAGTCTGGTAAAATTTTTGGTATTGAGTTTTTTGAAAGTCCAGTGGACATTTGTAATCCTTTTGCCACTGTGGAAGTTGGAGTTTGATGAAAAGTTTTTGAGTGTGTTTACTTTTTTTGTAGAGGATTGAGGTGGTCATTATGGAGGATAGGTCTGAGAATATCCTGAAGAGCTGGTTTGGTTATAGCTAATTTCTTCAACATATGAATGTCATTAAAGTATTTAATTTCTCCATCATAAATGAAACTCAGTTTATCTGGATACAAGATCCAGGGTTGAAAGTTATTTTGTTTTAGAAGATAAAAAGTCGATGACCATCCTCTTGTGGCTTGAAAAGTTTCAGCAGAGAGATTTTCAGTCATTCTACTATTCCCTTTGTAGGTAATGGATTTCTTGAGTCTGGCTGCTTTCAGAATTTTCTCCTTCATATTAACTTTAGTGAAGATAATTATGATACGCCTGGGGGATGTCTTATTCAGATTGAGTCATGCTGGGATTCTGAAACTGTCTGCTATCTGAATTTCAGAATCTCTTGGCATGTCTGGAAAATTCTCTTTCATAATTTCATGGAGAAGGGCCTCTGTGCCTTGCAAGGCTACTTCATCACTTCCAGGGATTCCAATGAGGCAGATATCAGCCTTCTTCAAGTTATCTCAGAGCTCTGTGAGAGAATGATTCATTTTTGCTCTCCATTTCTCTTCCTCTTTGAGAGTTTGGGAGTGTTCAAAGGCTTTGTCTTCAATGTCAGAAATCCTTTCTTCTGCCTTCTCCACTCTGTTACTGAGGGATTCTACTGTATTTTTCAGATCTTTGAGGGCTGCAAATTCTTGCTTCAGTGCATCGAAATCTTTGGTGGTTTTGTCTTTAAATTCATTAAGTTCTTGAGACAACTTTTAAATTTCCCCTCAAATTTCTAATTCTGACTTTTGAATTGCTCCTCAAATTTCTAATTCCAAATTTTCCTCCTTTCTGTTAATCTTGTTTGCAATCCAAATTCTGAATTTGATTTCTGATATCTTGGCCAGCTGTTTATGAATGGGATCTTCAGTTACATCTGCCATATCTTTCCTTGGACAGGTATTGATCTATTCTGGTTATTCATGTTACCAGAGTTTTTCCACAGATTCTGCCCCATGATGATTTTATACCATTTTATTTTTCCCCTGGAGCTTTGTCAAGGACCTGTACAGTGCTGTGGCCTGAGAAACTGGGGACCTGTTTGGTGTGCTGGGGCTAAGTGGTTCTGTCTTATTTTCAGCTGGTCTCTGTTCGACCCTAGTGAAACAGTTACTCTGAGTGAAGTCTCAGTTGTGGAGAAATACCAGCAATTAAGTCACCCTGCCCCCCACAGGCAACAATTGGAAAAGGAAAATCAAACCTTCCTACAACCACATACCCAGGGAAACACTTGAATAGTCCACGGGCAATTGGTTCAAAACATCCAATCAATTGTCTCAATTAGCACCTGTCTCATGTGGGAGAGTTTAAGAGGTCTCTGGCAACCGGATCGCAGGGGCCTGGTGACAACTCTGATATGACTTGCTCCAGTGGTCCGTGAAGTCTGGAGGACTCACCCAGCAAATAGATCAGTCTGGAAAGGTTGATGCCTCCTTCCCCACCTTGCACCTCTGTCACACCCAGTCACTGATAGCCCTGCAGGGCTGTGACCCAGTTTCCTGTAGTGAACAGATACTCCAGGGGTTTGGACCTGCCTGAATCACAAGGAAATCTATATCTGCTCAGCCTGGCCACTGTGCTCTGCCTCTATCCATCATGGGGAGGTGAGGCTGGACAACCTCAGGCACTTGATGGAGGCTGGGGGGTGTTCACTCAGTTTCAGCCCCACCCCTGATTGATGTTACTGACAGAACAAAACAGAACAACTTCGTGGGGATTTGTTTCTGTCCCTGCTAAATTCCCCTGCAGAAGAGAAGCTGTTTTGAATTCCCAGAACCTGTGTCTTAGGTTCCATTAGCTGTCAGTTCTAGTCTCCTGTCTTCCTTTGTCCATAGGCTGATGATCCCCTGAGGGCCGGGTGTGTCTTAGGCTCAGTAAAGTGGTCCTCTGTTTCAGCCCTGCGCTGGGAATTTCCCTGCTCTGCGCATGCATTTTCTAGTCCCTGTGCTCCACCCAGGTTGGTACCACCTGAGACAAACCTTTTACTCATGGGGCCTGCGTTTCTGTCCCAGATCTGTTCCACAGAGGTTGCCACCTTAGATGCCTGGCCTCCTGTGGTTGCCCAGGGAGACAGGGGGTATGGCTTTGGAATATCTGGGAGTGAGCCCTATTATTGCCAAAAACGGCTGCTGCTCTGTGCCTCAGGGCACCACCACTCTGCTGTGGTTCCCTCTCAGCTGACCGTCCTTTCTTCACTCCCGTGCCGCAGAATCAGCACTAACCAGCTGCAGTCTAGACCCTGTCCACACCCCTTGAGAAATTACCCAAGAATCTGGACTCCTGGGGGACAGGCCTCCAGATGTCAGAGTGAGAGTGGAGAGGAGTGCTGGGAGCTCAGAATTGCAGGTAGAGAATATACATAGTTTTATTCAGTTTTATGCCTGGCAGGAGAATGCCATGGCACCCTAGTAGCGGAGGTAGTTCTAGTTTTTAGAGTGTTTCTCCCGGGGAGTGTAGTGGGAGGACCTTTGAACTCTGCTTGTTTGTTTGTAGGGCACTCCGAGCCATTCTCATGGGGCAGGGGACTCCTGTCCACTTGGTGATTGATTTTGTACCTTTTGTTTGTATCCTTGTGGTCACAGCTTGCCTCAGAGGGGTTGATGTGCGCTCTTCAACCTTCTGTCTTGGTGCAGCTCTAATCCACCAGGGTACTTGCTAAATTTTTGTCCTTTAACTCTCCTTCTGGACAAGAGCCTCTGTGGAAAGTTGGCTTAAGTCCATCTTGTCTCCACCCCTGGATATTTTTAAAGATGAGGTCTCACTCTGGCTCAGGCTTGTCTTCAACCTGTGATGTCAGACAATGTACCCACCTTGGCCTCCCTAGTGTTGGGATTACAGGTGTGAGCCACTGAGCACACAGCCTGGCTGTTTCTAGTATTGTCGTCATCAGTAACTAACCAGCTTTCAATCCATGTAAGATCTTTCTTTCTTCCTTCCCTTATCTTCCCTTCCCTTCCCTTCACTTCTCTTCCCTTCTTTCCTTCGCTTCTTCCCTCCCTTTCTTCCCTTTCTTTCTTTTCCTTCCTTTCCTTTCCTGTCTTCCTTCCTTTCCTTTCTTTCTTTTCTTTCCTTTCTTTCTTCTTTCCTTCTTTCTCTTTTTCTTTCCTTTCTTTTCTTCTTTCTTTCTTTCTTTCTTTCTTTCTTTCTTTCTTTCTTTCTTTCTTTCTTTCCTCCCTTCCTTCTTTTCTTTCTTTTTTTCTTTTTCTGACACAGTCTAACTGGCTCATGGCTTCAGCAACCTCAAACTCCTGAGTTCAAGTGTTCCTCCTGTCTTAACTTCTAGGTAGCTGGGGACTACCAGTCCCCACCGGAATGCTTTGATAATTTTTCTATTTTAGTAGGGAGGGGTGTCTTGCTCTTGCTCTGACTGGTCTCAAATTCTTGAGCTTCAGGGAATCTTCCTGGCCTCAGCCTCCCAGAGTTCTAGGATTATAGGTGTGAGCTACTGAACTGGACTGGGGTTCCCCCCAGTGATAAAATAAATCCTACCATGATTTTTTTTTTTTTTCAAATCTCTCACTCTTTCTCTGTCTCTCTCTTTTTTTTTTGCCTCTTCTCCCTTCCTTGTAAATTATGATTGTATGATGTTTTCTTCACTCATGATTTTCTATCTGTGACTGAATATAGTATGATGATTCTTTCAGCAGGATTGAAATTTTCTTATCTATATAGAACCCCAAAAGGAATAGACTCACCCTCAAGTTCAGAAGGTTTCTGTGAGTACAAATGCTAAATTCTTTTCATGGCTAAATAATAAAGTGCCATTTATAGATGAGCTAGGTAATGTGTTAAGTATTTCACATATACTAACTCACTTTTAGAAGTCTTTTAGGGGAGCTGGACATGGTGACTGGATTGGGAGCATGTAATCCCAGCACTTGGGAGGCCAAGGCAGTGGATTGCCTGAGCTTATAGGTCGGAGACCAGCCTGAGCTACAGAGACCTCATCTTTAAAAATAGCCTGTAGTTGTGGTGGGCCCCTATAGTTCCAGCTAGTTGGGAGGCTGAGGCAAAAGAATCGCTTAAGCCCAGGAGTTTGAGGTTGTTGTGAACTATGACACCACAGCACTCCACCAAGGGTGACAAAGTAAGACTCTGTCTCAAAAAAAAAAAAAAAAAAAAAAGAACTGTTTTAGGAGGTACATATGATTATTATGTCTCTTTAATCATGAGTACACTGAGGCTCAGAGAGATAAAGGCATTTTTCCAGGCCACCATATATGGAAATGAAAGAAACTCTGTGTCATCCTGCTGGGGTATAATCACACTGTGCCACAATTGTCCTTAAACCTGGGCATTATGTTCGACCATCATTCAGAATTTGGAATTATTATTATTTTTTTTTATTTTTTTGAGACAGAGTTTCATTATGTCACTCTCGGTAGAGTGCCATGGTATCATAGCTCACAGCATCCTCAAGCTCCTGGGCTTAAGCAATTCTCATGCCTCAGCCTCCTGGGTAGCTAGGAGTACAGGCGCCTGACACAACACCTGACTATTTTATGTTTTGTAATTTGGCTGGGGCTGTGTTTGAACCTGCCACCCTCAGTATATGGGTCACCTACTGAGCCACAGGCACTGCCCTGGCCCAAGAACTTTTTCCTCAGGAAGTTTTCTCAGTCCCTGTGTTAGACTTGCTAAACCACTTGTGGTTCATGCCTGTAATGCTAGCACTCTGAGAGGCCAAGGTGGGTAGATTGCTTGAGCTCACGAGTTCAAGACCAGCCTGGGCAAGAGGGAGACTTCATCTTTACTAAAAATAGAAAAACTATAGAGCGGCGCCTGTGGCTCAGTGAGTAGGGTGCTGGTCCCATATACTGAGAGTAGTGGGTTCAAACCTGTTCCCTGCCAAACTGTAACAACAAAAAAATTGCTGGGCATTGTGGTAGGTGCCTGTAGTCCCAGCTACTTGGGAGGCTGAGCAAGAGAATCGCCTAAGCCCAAGAGCTGGAGGTTGCTGTGAGCTGTAATGCCATGGCACTCTACCAATGACAACAGAGTGAGACTCTGCCTCTAAAAAAAAAAGAAAGAAAAAGAAAAACTAACGGGGCACTGTAGCCTGAGCCTATAGTCCCAGCTGAGGCAAGACGATCACTTGAGCTCAGTATTGTGAGGTTGCTGTGAGCTGTGACTCCATGGCACTCTACCCAGGAAGACAGAGTAAGATTCTGTCTCAAAGAAAAACAAAAACAAGCAAAAAGATAAAACAAACAAACAAACAAAAAAATGATTTGGCTCAGTGCCTGTGGCTCAAGCGGCTAAGGCGCCAGCCGCATACACCTGAGCTGGCAGGTTCAAATCTAGCCTGGGCCCGCCAAAACAATAACAGCTGCAACCCCAAATAGCCAGGCGTTGTGGCGGGCGTCTGTAGTCTCAGCTACTTGGGAGGTGGAGGCAAGAGAATTGTTTGAGCTTAGGAGTTGGAGGTTGCTGTGAGCTGTGATGCCACAGCACTCTACCCAGGGTGACAGCTTGAGGCTCTGTCTCAAAAAAAAAACAAAAAGACTTGCTGAACCTCTTCTATGGAGTAAGATTAGTTCTAGTCACTGTTAGAAAATGAAGGAGCTTTAGATTACATACTGCCTACATTGTTCTACTGGGAGTGTACTGAATGAGGCCTGATGGGTCTTTATCAATGATTTTCTTTTTCTTTCTTTTTTTTTTTTGAGACAGAGTCTCATTTTATTGCCCTCGGTAGAATGCCATGGTGTTACAGCTCACAGAAACCTCCAATTCCTGGGCTTAGGTGATTTTCTTGCCTCAGCCTCCTGAGTAGCTGGGACTACAGGTGCCCACCACTACGCCTGGCTATTTTTTTTTTGTTGTTGTTGTTGCAGTTTGGCCGGGGCCGGGTCTCACTTTGTCACTCTTAGTAGAGTGCTGTGAGTCACAGCTCACAACACCTCAAACTCTTGGGGTTAAATGAATCTTTTGCCTCAGCTTCCCCAGTAACTGGGACTATAGGCACCGCTAGAACTCCCAGCTATTTTTTTAGAGATGGGAGGTCTTGCTCTTGCTCAGGCTGGTCTTGAACTCATAAACTCAGGCAATCCATCCACCTTATCCTCCCAGGTGCTGAGATTACAGGTGTGAGCCACAAGCCACCATGCCTGGCCTTCTTTTGTTTTTTTTTTTGAGACAGAGTCTTACTGTGTCACCCTGGGTAGAGTGCCATGGGGTGCTAGCTCATAGCAACCTCAAACTCTTGGACTCAAGTGATCCTCATGCCTCAGCCTCCTGAGTAGCTGGGACCACAAGCACTCATCACAACACCTAGCTAGTTTTTCTATTTTTAGTAGATACAGGATCTGGCTTTTGCTCAGGCTGGTCTCCAACTCCTGAGCTTAAGTGATCCACCTGCCTCATTCTCCCAGAGTGCTGGGATTACAGGTGTCAGCCACCATGCCTGGCCTAATTAAATTATTTTTTGAAGAAGTTTAAAGCAGAGTAAGTACATTCTTTTTGTTAACTCTTTTTTTTTTTTTCCTTGCAGTTTTTGGCCAGGGCTGGGCTTGAACCCACTACACCCGGTGTATGGGACCTACTCCTTGAGCCATAGGCACCGGCCTCTTTTTTTTTTTTTTTATCAACATAATTTAAGAGTGTTGCAGAAGTTTAACTACAGGTTCAAATGTACCATGTGATAAAAAAAAAAGGTGAAAAACACTGTATGTAGACAATATATGATCTTTACACTTTATGTAGACAATATATGATCTTTACAGCTAAAAAAATGTTAAATAGAGTTCTGGGGGAAAATATGTTACTTAGATATGAAACATACTTAACAGAAAAAAATTTAATCAAAGTGTTCATTGAACCCAATACAGTTTGCACTACTATTTTAAAAAGTTCTCCATAAAATCCAGCATACAGAATGTATAGAATTTTACATTAACAGTTTAGAATCTCTTACTAGAGTGTGATTTCTTCTTGATGTGGAATCTGGAGTGAAGGGCTTAACTGTCAAACAAAATGAAAAAGAGAAAGGGAAGTGTGGGAGATGTGGCAGGGGCAGTGTCCTTGAAACCACAGTCCTCATTAGGAAGAGACAGTTAGAGCTATAAATACCAGATCAGTTAAGAACAAACAAAACAAAATACATTTAAGCATCCAGAATTTTTTTTTTTTTTTTTTTTTTTTGTGGTGGCAGTGGGGGGAGTGATAGTGAATGTGTGGTTATTTCAGGAAAATATCAAGATTATCCACTTTTCTTCTATTATTAAGAGCTTGCCAAACATGGGTTTAAGTCTCCAATTAGTGGCTAAATATTTAGCTTTTCCAGCCCAAATTTTCTGACCTCAAAAATGAAAGAACATGACAAGCAGCTTGGATATTTGTTCTTTGCTTCCACAACCTGCATGATTTATGGATTAACAATCTTATTTTATTTTATTTTATTTTATTTTATTTTTTGAGACAGAGCCTCAAGCTATCACCCTGGGTAGAGTGCTGTGGCATCACAGCTCACAGCAACCTCCAACACTTGTGCTTAGGTGATTCTCTTGCCCCCACCTCCCAAGTAGCTGGGACTACAGGTGCCTGCCACAATGCCTGGCTATGTTTTGGTTGCAGCTGTCATTGTTGTTTGGCGAGCCTGGGCTGGATTCGAACCCACCAGCTCAGGTATATGTGGCTGGTGCCTTAGCCACTTGAGCCACAGACGCTGAGCCGGATTAACAATCTTTTTAATGAATATGGCTAAGAATTCTTTTGTCTCCTGTGTTCACAGAATAAATCATCTTTACTGACTGCCAAAAATGAAGGGAAAGATTCCAGTCTTCATGAAATTCACAGTCACAGAAGAGGGTGGTGAAGGGTTAACACCTCTTTCCTTGAGAGCTAAGGCATTCTGCCTTTATAATGAGCAAGGGGTGATTTGTCACCTGCTCCTTGGCACTAATGCCCCCAAGTTGATTGGCTTTAGGCAGTTTACTTCCCAAGGGGCTGAAGAACATAAATTCACAGTGGGAGCTTTGTCTTATTACCTCATGTGCTGGGCATCATCTATCCAGCTTCCCTCAGACAGGACTGATGAAAGGGACCTTAGGGATGCAGACTGTCAGTTGTTCATGGTCCTCCCTGGGGAAGGCTTCTGTTTTCCTTTATTAGGTCTTCAGGGCAGCAATGCCTTTGGTGGTGCTGTTCTCTGTTTGACATAAGTTATACCACTCCTGAGTCTGTTCTCATTGCTCAGCAAGGAGAGGATACTGCTAATCTTTCTGCTAGGTACTAGCCCAGGAACATGGCCCAGGAATACAGTACAATAACAAAGGATCAATTAGGGGTTGGATTGCATAGAACAGCAACCCCAAAATAGTAATGGCTCAAACTCAAAGGATTTGTAGAAGGCAAGGTGGGAATTGGTGATCCTCAGCTGGATGCCACAGTTGAGATCTGTGTGCTTCTGCAGAGGAGGAAAAGGACAGAGGCATGTCCCAGCTTTCACTTGCCTTGTAGGGAGCTTTCCCAGAAAACGTCAAATCTAATAACTATCATTCGTTTGTCGTTTTGAGATAGAGTCAAACTCTGTTGTCTAGGCTAGAGTGCTGTGGAGGCATCACAGTCCACAGTAACTCAAACTCCTGGGCTCAGCGATCCTCTTGCCTCAGTCTTCTGAGTAGCTGGGACTACAGGCCTGGCCACTAGGTCCTGCTACAAGTTACTATCATTTGCAGCTCCTTTGCTGTCACAAGGGCAAAGAGATGAATGCCAGTTAATTAGCCAGAAACGAAGTATTGTTTTTTCAAGTTCTTTAAAGTATGACAATGGAGCTTTAATAGGGATTGTGTTGAAATTATATATTGCTTTGGGTAGTATGGACATTTTAACAATGTTGATTCTTCCCAGCCATGAGCATATTCTTCTTAGTAAAGTATCCCAAGAATGGAAGAAAAAGTATCCAATGTACTCAGCCCTACTATGAAACTAATTTATGGCTTTCACATGAAAACTATAACCCAATTATAACCTAAGAATAGGGAGAAGGGGGAGAAGGAGGGGAGGGAGGGGGGAGGTGGGTGGAAGGAGGGGGATTGGTGAGAATACACTTGTGGTGCATCTTACAATGGTATATGTGAAACTTAGTAAATGTAGAATGTAAATGTCTCAACACAATAACTGTGAAAATGCCAGGAAGGCTATGTTAACCAGTGTGATGTAAATGTGTCTACCGGTCTGTGAAACTAGTGTATGATGCCCCATGATCATACCAATGTACATAGCTATGATTTAATAAAAAAAAATAATAATAATATTAGCCAGAAACCCTTTCTTTGTTTTTGTTATTTTTATTTATTTATTTGTTTTTGAGACAGAATCTCATTATGTCACCCTCATTAGAGTGCTGTGGCATCACAGCTCACAGCAACCTCAAACTCTTGGGCTTAAGCAATTCTCTTGCCTCAGTCTCCCAAATAGCTGGGACTATAGGTGCCTGCCACAGGGCTCCACTATTTTTGGTTGCAGTTGTCATTGTTGTTTAACTGGCCCAGGCTGGGTTTGAACCCACCAGCCTAAGTGTATGTGGCTGACTTTGTAACCACTGTGCTATGGGCACTGAGCCCAGCTATGTATTTTAAACATATAGTTCAGTGGCATTAAGGACATCCATACAGTGTTGTGTTACCATCACCACCATACATCCACAGAACTCTTTTCATCTGGCAAAACTGTAGAAAAGGGAAAATTTTTCTTCTCTACTTTTCTTCCTGAGGTTCTTCTGTTGGGGCCCCAGAAACTAAACTGACAAAGGACAGATTAACATAAGAACAACAAACAGAAGTTCATTAACATATGTACTGTGGACACTTGGGGAGTCTCTCAAAGGGGCGGCTTCTATGGCATCCTAAAGAATAATACATTTGGGCTCAGTGCCCATTGCTCAGTGGTTAAGGCACTGGCCACTTACACTGAGGCAGGCCGGTTTGAACCCGGCCCGGGCCTGCTAAACAGCAATGATAACTGCAACAAAAAAATAGCTGGGTGTTGTGGTGGGCACCTATAGTCCCAGCTACGTGGGAGGCTGAGGCAAGAGAATCGCTTAAGCCCAAGAATTTGAGGTTGCTGTGAGCTGTAACGGCACTCTACTGACGGTGACATAGTGAGTCATAGTGAGATTCTGTCTCAAAAAAAGAATAGTGCATTTGCAGTAAAACAGCAAGACAAAGGAAAAAGACTTTTAGGGGAGCAAACTGTGGGAAGGTAAATATGTGGGTGAAATGACTAGTCATTTTATGTGGGTTTGCTATGTAGATTCCTCTCTGGTGCTGGGCTGCTAAGAAGTGATTAAGTTGATTAACAATCTAACCCTTCTGTGAAGAGCGATTAATGACAATTGATGGGAAGGGCAGAGAGTTTTTTTGGTATCTGTTTTTTCTCAATGATTGAGTCTTCAGCTCAAAATAATAATTATGCTAAACAGACATATTTTAGCACATTATAATCCCCTGCAAATGAAACTCTGTACCCATTAAACAATAATTCCACAATTTATCCTGGCTTCATTTTGTGGTAAAAAATAATCTTCCAAGTGAGAATGGACACAAAGAAAGGTGCTTCAAGGAGGAAAATCTGACTTGTTGAACCAGGAAGTCTGGAGGGCCCATAAGAATGTGGGTATGAAGTTACTTAGGTAACCAATAACTTACAGAAAACCACCATCAATGACTAATAGGAAAAGGCAATACTGTCTGGAGGCAGAAAGGCCAATGAAAGACAACTAATTTCAAATGAAGAGAGTATTTAGACCCCTGCTTGGCCTTTGTCTCCATCTCTCTCACCTTTTCTCCTTCACCAGAGGGACTCTCTTTAGAAGTGCTCTAAACTTTATCTTTGTTCTTGCTAAATAAAATCTCTTTGTTACCCTGAAACTTGCGTGAATTACTATTGCTTTCTACCCACACTGCCTGTGCTGCTTCAGTTTTATTTTCAGTTTCCACTTTTACTTTTGATTACTCCCCTGCCTTGGTTGAATTTTCTACCTCAACCACGTAATTGAACCTGGTCAACTGGGTTTGGGAGACTGGGCCCTCGACCCCCAATACCAAATATATTGGAGTTTTTTTTAGACAGAGTCTCATTCTGTTGCCCAGACTAGAGTGCCATGGAATCAGCAAGCTCATCGCAACCTCAAACGCTTAGGTTCAAGTGATACTCCTGCCTCAGTCTCCAAATAGCTGGGAGCCTACAGGCACCCACCACAATGCCTGGCTAGTTTTTATATCTTTAGTAGACAGGGGGTCTGGCTCTTGCTCAGGCTGGTCTTGAATTCCTGAGTTCAAGGGATCCTCCTACCTCATCTCCCAGAGTGCTAGGATTACAGGCATAAGCCATCATACCCAGCCATATAAGAGATTTTTAAAGCTCTCTCTTATTCCAAATTATAGGTTTTTCTCATCTCTTCTCCTCTCCCATTTGTTTCTACAGCCACATGCCACATAGGACTTTTCAGTCGAAAACACCCTGGGTATGTGATAAGATTCTAGCAGAGCAGAGAAAATCCTATTGCCAAGTGATGTGTTGCTGCCCTGACACCACAGGGCAATGCATTACTCATGGGTCTGTGGTGATGCTGGTGTAAATGAACCTACTGCATTGCTAGTTGTACAAAAGTATAGCACATACAATTACGTACAGTACATATTACTTAATAATGATGATAAATAAACATATGTATTTACTATACTATACTTTTAATTGTTCTTTTTAAATGTATTATTCTACTTACTTAAAAAAGTAATTGTAAACAGACTTGGGCAGGTTCTTTAGGAAGTATTTCAAAAGAACGCATTTTCATCACAGGAGATGACAGCTCCATGCCTGTTACAAAGATCTCCCAGTGGGATAAGATATGGGGCTGAGGCTTGGTGTCCATAGCTCAGGGGTCAGGGTGCCAGCCACATATTCTGGGGCTGGAGGGTTCGAACCCAGCCAGGGCCTGCCAAACGACGATGACAATAACAACAACAAAAATACCCAGGCGTTGTGGACGCATGTAGTCCCAGCTACTTGGGAGGCTGAGGCAAGAGGATCGTTTGAGCCCAAGAGTTTGAGGTTGCTACGAGCTATGATGAGGCCATAGCACTCAACTCTAGGGCAATAGAGTGAGACTCTGTTTCAAAAAAAAAAAAAAAAAAAGAAAGAAAAATATTTTTGTATAGATATACAGTGTATTTGTGTTATAGTTAAGTGTTAAGGATCAGAAAGTTAAAAAAACTTAAGGTTTATAAAACAAAAACATTATGGTATGTTAAAGTTAATTTATTATTGCAGGAAGAATTTTTTTTTTTTTTTTGAGACAGAGCCTCAAGCTGTTGCCCTGGGTAGAGTGCCATGGCATCACAGCTCACAGAAACCTCAAACTCCTGGGCTCAAGTGAATCCTGCCTCAGCTTTCCAAGCAGCTGGGACTACAGGCACCCACCACAATGCCCGCCACAACGCCCGGCTATTTTTTGGGTGCAGCCATCATTACTGTTTGGTGGGCCCGGGCTGGATTCAAACCCACCAGCTCAGGTATATGTGGCTGGCGCCTTAGCTGCTTGAGCCAGAGGCACAGAGCCATTGTTTTTTTTGTTTTGTTTTGTCTGAGACAGAATTTCAAGCTGTTGCCTTGGGTAGAGTGCTGTAATGTCACAGCTCACAGCAACCTCCAACTCTTGGGCTCAAGCCATCCTCTTGCCTCAGTGTTTTCTATTTTTAGTAGAGATAGGGTCTCGCTTTTTTGCTCAGGCTGGTCTCGAGCTCGTGAGCTCAAGTTATCTACCTGCCTTGGCTTCCCAGAGTACTAGGATTATAAGCGTGAGCCATTGCACCCTGCTTGAAGAAAAATATTTTTAATAAATTTAGTGTAGCCTATGTGTCCAGTATGTATAGTCTACAGCAGCACACAGTGATGTTCTGGTTCACTCACCACTCAGTGAGTCAACCAGATCCACTTCAGTCCTGCAAGCTCCTCCATTCATATTAAGTGCCCGCTACACATGAACACCATTTTTTATCTTTTAGTGTACCTGTTCTGTGTTTACATATGTTTAGAGATACAAATATTTCCTGTCATGTTACAATCCCCTAGAGCAGGGGTGGCGAACACGCCGCTAGAGCCGCATGCGACTCCCGGCCAAAATGAATTTCGGCTCTTTGCCTCTTATCATTATTTTGTATACTGTGGCTCTTTGCCAAGTTTGGATTTTGTTATGCTGCTTCTGAGGAAGGGCCTCTGAGGAGCGATCTCCAAGCGTGTAGTCGAACTTG
>CAUYPK010131395.1:0-14909 GCA_963574355.1 Loris lydekkerianus | reverse complement strand
AGAAGCAGTGAGAAGGTAGAGCTCGTGTCACCTGCTGATGTGGGGTGGCATGAAGAGAAGCAGTGAGAAGGTAGAGCTCCTGTCACCTGCTGATGTTCTCAATGTCGGATGTGAGAGAAAGAGGGGATTCAAGAATGACTTGAAGGATTTTTGTCCTGAAAATCCACTGAGAGAAAGAAATGGAGGGAAAGGCCGTGAGAAGGGTAGATTTTGTGGTGGGAGGGAAAAATCCGGATTTTGAGTTTAGTTGTTCATCCTCATAGAGATGCCCAGTGAAGAAGGCTGGGCTAGACGTACATAGTTTAAAATGTCAGATTGGTAAGAAAAGTTCTCTGCCCTATGCCCACTCTTTCAGAAGGAAAATGATGGTTTTTCCTTTTCTTAAGTTCTTAAATCTACTTGCTGTCCACTCCCTCAGTGCTTAGGGCTCAGCTTTTCCATGATTAAGAAGAGTCTATCTTACATCAACATTGTTTATCCCTAGTGTTGGAAGTTCTTCCTTTCGTGCACTCAGGATGAGCAGTTCATCAAGATCTCCAGGTGGTTCCCACGTATGGAGTGCTAATAAGTTATTTGATTTGGACTAACAGTAACTACACGCAGACAACTTTTCCGTTGTCCCTCTCAAAAGCAGGGAAGAAAGGATAATAGCAGAGACATATGATGACATTTAATTGCAGATTTTTGCTAATGGAAATGTTGCCTCTACAGCTGAGAAAATAACATCCATTTTATAGTGAGCTTATGAGAGTTAAATGAGACAATGTATGTGAACCTGTCTTTTTAACTATTGCACAAACACAAAAGGCAAAACACATCTCAAGACTTAAGGTCTTTCAGTGACATTCCAAGAAATAAACAGACTGGATGGCGGTCTCAGAACAATTTAGTTGCAGCGAAATTCCAGAGTCAATGCCTTCTGACTCTGAGTTTGATGGTTCTTCTCCAACTTACAATAAAAAATTTCCGCTGCACAGCAGTACTGTCCTTCTAGTTAGGGCAAACCTTAGTGCATGTTCCTGCATGTCACGATGCAAATTACTAACTGTTAATCAGAATAAGGAATTCACATAAGATCTGGTGGAAGTTGAGTCAACTTGCCAAGTAGACAGCTGTGATATTAAAAGAAATGTATAAATAAAAATGTCAAATGAATGTTTTTGATTGGCACAAAAATGTTTGAAGACATTTGGAAAGATGCTATGATGACACAGTGCTGCAAGTAACCATGTGGAATTCTTGTTAAATTGGAATAAGTGTTAAAACTTTGATTGGTTCAAACATCCTACACACCTTAACAATAACTCTCAAAGCAATAGAAGCAATGAAAAATGAAGATACATTACACAGGAAAATGTTAATAGTATAGAAAGTATATGTAGTACTGGGATAAGGTTATAAAAAGGATACTGTCATAGGAGTTCAAAAACTTGCTTCTTACAGGAGATTCTCCTGAACAGTTGAGTGACTTGGGTTCCCTTTAGTATCCATCTGTGAAATAAAGAGTTGAATTGGATTTATAGATCTTGGACATTCTATGATGTTCTAGGGTCAATACCTATCAAGACTGTGTCCTCCTTTTGCTTGATGGTGGGAAAATGTGAAGACAGAGTGTTGTAATGGTGATTTTATGTGTCAATTTGACTGGGTCATGGGGTACCCAGGTATTTGATAAACATTATTCTGAGCATGAGGATGTTTTTGGATGAGATTAACATTTAAATTGATAGACTGAAAAGCAAATTACCCTCCATAACGTAGCTTGGGTTCATCCAATAAGGTGACATTCTGAGTAGAAGAAAAGATGGACCTCCCCCAACTAAGAGAGAATTCTCTAGCCTGCTGGTCTTTGGACCCAAACTTGGGCATTGACTCTGCCGATTTTTGATTTGTCAACATCCATAATCATGGGAGATACTGTCATATAATAAACCTCTTTAGATGTATCTTCTATTCTGCTTTTCTGAAAAGCTCTGACTAATACAGATTTTACTACTGAGAGTAGTTCCAGCAAGCAAAGCAGTGTTTTAAGAATAATTGGTTATGAGGTTTCTAGAATTTGTCCCCAATCTGACTATATTTAAAGACACTATTGACTCTATTTCCAGTAGTTAAAAAAAAGCACTAATTAGACTATTATGGTGTGAACTGGCAATAATATATACAAAATATCACTATTATATACACTATTGGATAATCCTAATCTATTGCTTATAAGAAGCAAGGATCTGGGTGACCATGTATATGATACTTTTGAAAATCATTTTCAAACAAATAAATATAATGAGAATGTGCTTTTAATGTCACTGGAAAAAGTAGAGGATGAAAAAGTAGAGCTCAGGGGTTCTGATTCTCGAGGTAAGTGCTGCACCAATGCTTCTATATCTCCCCTGAAAGAAAACCTTTATTTCTTGTAAGTGGATGGCTGAGAATGCTGAAAATCAAATCCAGAATTTAGTACTTGAGTGGCTATGTTACAACCAAAACTGGATTTACAGCCTCTTTCTCAATGGAATAGTGAACAAAGTGACCATGGCATAGGGATGGAGGTTTTGCATCGGCTCATTGGTATATACGCCCAATCTGCTCACAACAGACATCAACATCGGGTCTGGCTTCAATGTGGCTTCACCGTTGGGGTGATCTTCCAGCTGCCTGGTGGCAGGTTGATTATATTGGACCACTTCCATCATGGAGGGGCAGTGTATTTTACTAGAATAGACACTTATTCTGGGTATGGATTTTCCTTCCCTGCACACAGAGCTTCTGCCAAAACTATTATGCCATGTGTGGACTTATGAAATGCATTATCCACTGTTGTGGTATATCCAGCATTGTTCCTGGTCAAGGAACTCAAATCTCAGCAAATCAGCTGCAGCAATGGGCCCATGTTCATGGAATTTACTGGTCTTATCATGTTTCCCTCCATCCTGAAGTGGCATATTTGGTGAAATGGTGGAGTATCCTTTTGGAGACTCGGTTACAATGCCAGGTAGGACCTTACCCTGCTGGAACAAAGCTCTCCAGGAGGCTATCTTCACTCTGAATCAGCATCAGATGTATGGTTCAGATTTCTGTATGGTTCAGAAATCAAGAGGTGAAACTGGGAAATGACATCACTGGCTACTGTCCGTAGTGACGCATTAGAAAACCTTTTGCTTCCTGTACCTGAACCACACACTCTGCTGGTCTTGAAATGTTAGTTTCAAAAGGAGAAATGCTTTTACTCAGAGAAAAAACAATGATTCCACTGAACTGGAAGTTAAGACTGCCACCCAGACACTTTGGACTCATCATCCCTCTGAATTAACAGGCAAAAAAGAGAGAGACTGTGCTGGCTGGGTGATTAATCCTGACTACCAAGGGAAAATTGGACTATTTTTCCACTATGGAGGTAAAAAAGACTATTCTGGAATATTGGAGGTCCCTTAGGAAGTTTTCTGTCATTATCATGCTCTGTGATTTAAGTCAACAGAAAACTACACCAACCCAATCCAGCCAAAACTACTAGTGGCACAGACCCATCAGGAATAAATGTTTGGGTCCCACCAATCATGATTAGTGGGAGTGCGCCTTGAAGGCAAAGGTGACATGGAATGGTCGATGGAAGAATTTAGTTAGGATACCAGGTATCATGGGGCGACCGGCTACAGAAACAAGAACTGTAATTGTCATGAGCATTTCCTACGTAGTTTGTTATGAAAATGTATGCATGCCTTTGCCAAATATTTTTGTTTTCTTCCCTCTCTTGTCCTCTTATCATGTAACAGAAGATGTATTGACTTTATATCATAGTATTTAACTATTGCTAATTTTATATTATAGTATTTAAGTTATGGGAAATCAAGGAGAAAAGGAAACATCAAGGCAGGGACTTTGCATCCTCTTCAGGGTGAAGGATTGGTGTTGTACAGGATTGGTGTTGTGAAGGATTCAGTTGTACAAGATGACTGGACAATGTCATGTGGAAGCATGAACTTATTGTCTTTATTCGGAGGTTAAACTTGGGCTACGGAGATGCCTATGGGTGCCAACTTGGTAAAGAGTGCACTTATGTTGGTTAACTTCATTTGTTGACTTGAAGGATGTTTTTGGATGAGAATGACATTTAAATGAATGAACAATGAGTAGGCAGATTGACCTTCATATTGTGGGATAGGCCTCATTGAATCCTTGAAGGCTGGAGGAGAACTAAGCACTGACTTTACCCAAGCAGTGGTTAACCCTCCAGTCTGCTGGCCTTCAGACTCTAACCAGGACATTGGTTCTGCAGATTTTGAAATTGCCAGTATTCCTAATACTCTGAGGCAATTTTTTATATTAAAACTAAATTAATAATAGAAAAACAACATATCTTGGAGATCCCAGAAAGCATATATGGTAAAATCATGAAATGGTTAAATGTTGATTTCTTTCTTTGACATAATACATTGTTCATGTAGATCTCATCCTCCATCAATAAATAGTCTGGCAGAATTGTTACGTAAAAACTGAAGATTTTGTACAAAGAGAAAAGACTGTGCCATAATTCATTGATTTCTTCTGTCTCCTGACAATTCTCCAAGAAAGTGGGTATTTGGCCAAAAAGAAAATAAATAAATGAATAAATAAAAATACAAAGGAAGAAGGAAAAAAGGAAACCTCTTTTTTGTAAAGTAAAGCCACAATTGATTTTACTTCAGCTTAATCAACCAAAATTTAGCTAGAGTTTGCCCCAAATAAAGATTATTGCCAGGGCAGGCATGGTGGTGGCTCATGCTTATAATCCTAGCACTCTGGGAGGCTGAGGCAGGTGGTTTGTCTGAGCTTAGAAGTTTGAGACCAGCCTGAGCAAGAGGAGAGCCCATCTCTACTAAAAATAGAATGCACTATCTAGGCACTGACTGTGGTGGGCACCTGTAGTCCCAGCTGTTCGGAAGACTGAGGCAAGAAGATTGCTCAAGCCTAGGAGTTTGAGGTTGTTGTGAGCTATGATGCCACAGCACTCTACCCAGGGTGACAGAGTAAGACTGTCTTAAAAAAAAAAAAAAAAAAAAAGTTGCTACAAAAGATATTGAAAAGTTCATGCCACAGATTCTAGAAGTTATTTTACTAGCAAAGTTCTAGAGTTCTGAAAATCTTTCAAACAATAGCAGTATGGCTGACTTGAGGAAAAAACTTCAGGCTGACACTACAGAGGGCAGCATGCTCTGGGTACACATGATACATACACACACATATATAATATATGTCATACATGTGCTCTGTGTCATATGTACATGTAGTCTTTAACGTATACATGAGGGCTGTCCAGAAAGCATCTAGCCGTATATGCAAATATGTCTCTATTTCTCATACGATATGGCTGGATACGTTCTGGATGGTCCTTGTATGTGTGTGTGAGTGCGTCTCTGATGTGTGTGTGCACAGTCTTGTGTCACATAAGCCTGCATTGTCACGGCCATTTTGCAGTGAAATCAAACCTAAGGGTCTAGAGCAATAGGTAGAAAACATAAAGGTCAGATGTTTGAGTGAGTGCACAGCATTCATCCCCATGAGGTGCATAAAATCCTTGTCTGACTGTTCCTCCTGTCCACGCTGCCTGCAAATCCCTATAATCCCCTTCCATCTTGTCACTCAGGTGTCATTGCCATAGGCTATGTTGACTAGTGGGATGAAAATGTGTCAAATGGTGTATGAAGCTAGTGTATGATGCCCCATGATCATATTAATGTACGCAGCTATGATTTAATAAAAAAAAAAGAAAAGGATTTTAGAACCAGGTGACAAAGATGAAGACAGCCAGGGCAGGATCACTTCCCTTGACACTCTTGGCTGAGGGTTTCTCCAGAGTCTGATAACATAACACACAGGGTGCTAGCTCATGATATTTTAATTGGTTGCATAGGTATAGATACACATTGAGATGCCTATGCATTTATTTTTATCCTCAAATTAACTGCTTTGCTGATTATTCTCAAGTTATCCTTCTTTCCTTTGCCCTTATAAGATCCAGAAGAATAAGAACCCTTTTTGCTATTCCTGGATGTTACAGAACCAGGTGAGGCCATGTGGCCATGGTAGGGGGGATGGAGCTGGCCAGGTGACCAGTGCTGCTAGTCTGTGCAGGGAGAGTGTCTCAGTGTATAGGAGGGGGTCTCAGGGTGCTGCTTTTATACCTTAGTTGGGTCCTTGGCACTGGTAAGGTGAAAAGAGCATCTAGAGCTGGTGGGACCAGACATAAGAGCTAAGATGCCTTCTCTGAAACTCTCTTCTCTTTCCTTTTCAGAAGTCAAAGCCAAGCATTGCAGCACCTGGGTGGCTTGAAGAACTATCACCTGCTCAGGTGATGCTTCTGCTTGTGAAGCAACTTGAAGAAAAGTCTCTGAGACAGTTTTTGTTTGTTTGTTTGTTTTTTGCAGTTTTTGGCCGGGGCTGGGTTTGAACCCGCCACCTCCGGCATATGGGGTCGGCACCCTACTCCATTGAGCCACAGGCACCACCCTCTGAGACAGTTCTTGTTGGAAATGTCTCCCACAGTCATCATCCTCTCAAGAACCCACACTGCCCTCCACCTCTGTCTTTGAACTCTAAGAATACAGTGCAGAGCCCACCTGGCCCTTGGCAGGATGAATCATTACCATTGCCAATTCTGTGCAACTCCAAGCAATGTAACCAAAGTTCCTTGCCCTTTGATTAATTCTAAAAATAAGATCTGCTGGCAGCATCGGCTCTCTGGCCAGTGAGTCACCCAAATACCAGGTCGCTGTTAGAGGAAAGCTCCCCTGAGAATGACCATCTAGTTCCAGTTCTGCAGAGCCTGTGTGAAAACACTGAGCTTGTCTATATTATAGCTGGTGCCAGTTCAGATCAGCTGACATCCAACCCTAAGCCTTTCCATCCAGATCATGAACATAAGGACACAATATGTAAAAATCAGCATTTGTGAAGATATTTAATGAGACCGATATATAAATGAGTAAAATGAGATTAAAGTTTAACGATTGGATTTAGTGTCTGCAAATCCTGCCTCCATCTTTATATCCTTAATAGGATGGGATTGAACAGAGCCACATTTTCTACTCTCCAGAAATGAGTCTTTCTGCGAGAATCATGGAAAGTTTTTGTTTATCAAAAGAGCTTAATTATTTAGAAGCCAATTATTCTGCCTTTGCCTTATCTTAAGTTATTCCTTCTCTTGGTGGCCTGTCTCTACCTTTGGACCTTTTACTTGATAATTACCTGATCACGTCACAAATCTTCCCACTCTGCCCTCAGCTGTGCAAAAACAACTGGCTTTTATAATTATCTCCCCTCTTCTCCAACTCATTGGATAGCAAGAAAACTTAATCTTGGCCATTAATAATGATCTGATCTGTCTTTTCTAGTTCAAAGTCTCCTTTTGTGTTACAATAATTGCTTTCAGAGTTCTGCAACTTCCCCCTTCCCTCTTAGGTGGTACCTTGGTGCATGAGGGAGTTGATGTGCTCTTGGTCAATAGGGCTTGGCTGAAACATTTTTGGTCTTTATCGCAGACTGGCAGGTGGGTTGGGCTGGAACCAGCATCCTTTGAGGAGCCAATGACCATGCAGCATTTTGGAATGTAATGGCATCCATTGCTGCCAATCACCGATTTTGCCAGGGGTCCTATCTTCAGGGGCTTTCTCTTGCTAACCTTAGAACTCTGGCAATTCTGTGGTCTTCTCAGCACTGAGGCAAGAACCCAGCATTGGGCAGGCAGGAGCTAGTCTCTCTCTCTCCCTCTTCCCACCCTGCCTCTCTCTTTCCTCTCCCTTCTCTGGCTCCATTACTTGCAAGTAGCTTCCAAGTCTAGAAGTAGCACACATAACTTCTACCTACATTCCCACTGGCTGACTAAAAGTAGGTCCTGTCCTGTGTTAGAAACTCGCAGCCTTCTTCTGCTGGGCCCTGGTGCTCTCATGGTTCCCCATAGCAAGCAGGAAGTTTCTGCAGCACCTCCACTCCACCCCTGGAGACATAGACCAAAGTTTATGGATAAGCTGAATCATTTTTTTCCACTATTACATAATAATTTTACGTATTTATGGGGTACTTGTGGAAATAGTGAAAAGTTTTTGTTTGTTTATCAAGAGTTCTTAATTATTAGTCTGACACGTGCATACTGTGTGCAATGATCAATTCTGTGTAACTGGCGTATCCATCACCTGAAAAATGTATCATTTCTTTGTGTTGGTAACATTTCAAATCTTCTCTTCTAGCTATTTTGAAACATAAAATCAATTATAGTTACCTATAGTCACCCTACCGTGCTGTTTAACACTGGGACTTATTTCTTCTGCCCGTTAACCAACCTTTTCATCCCCCTTCCCCTCCACTTCCCAGCCTAGCAGTCTGCTCCCTACCTCCGTGTGATCAAGAACTTGCATACTTGTCTTTCTGTGCCTGGTTTATTTCACTTAACATAATCTCCTCCATTCCCTTCCATGTTGCTGAACATGACAGATTGCGTTCCTGTTCAGGGCTGAGTGGTAGTCCATCGTGTATCTGTACCAGGCTCTCTTCATCCGTTCATCCACTGATGGATGCTTGGTTGATTCTACATCTTGGCTATAGTGAATGGTGCTGCAGTAAACATGGGAGTGCAGGTATCTTTTTGATGTACTGATCTCCTTTCTTTTGGATACATACCCAGGGATTGCTGAGTCACATGGTAGTTCTACTTTTAGTTTTGTGAGGACCTTCCATACTGATTTCCAAAATTGCTGCATTAATTTACAAGAAATGGAAATCTTGACCTTTGCCTTCTTTGCTCTACTATAGTCTTTCTCTTGCTCCCACAGTCCAGATGGGAGGCTCCCCTCCTCCTGTGTAGGACAAGCCTTCCCTAAAATACTCCCTGCTTCTGCTTTCCAAAAGGACCTTGCTCTTCCCGCTCCCCTGGAGCTCTGGCAGAACGGCTGCCAGAGAAGGTTACTTACAGAGTACAGGAATGCAACACACTTCTTTTAAAGTTATCAAAGGGTGATCTTTGTTACATCTAGTTTCTATCAGATGGCCAAGGAGAGGAGGAAAGAAGACAATAGGCAAACCATTCAATTTGGTTATTTGCCAGCAATCTGGTTGAATAATTTGGTGGGATATTGACTAAAAACTGTTGGTTTACATGGAAGTTTTCAGTAATGTAAGAACTGAATCACACACACATACACACACACACACTGTCTTTTCCTACCTCCGGATGAATGAGAGTTAGTTTTTACGGACATTTTAGATAAATCATTATCAAAATAGTTTCCTTGGCAGCCCAGTAGGGAGAAGATGACTCATCAGTAATCGTAGTGAGGAAGCGGAAGCAAATGTAACCACAGCAGAAACTGTGCGTACGCTGATCTACCTCGAGGCCTCGTAAGTGGATTCATCCCACTGAGAACGTCCCGCGGGGCACGCAGCTACAGCCCGAATCCTGTTATCTGTCCAGACAGCTTCCTGCTTTTCCATCTGAACCAGTGATACCTGACTTTTCAATTTTATGGTTCTGCATTCTGACTTCTGAAATTTGCTTGAACCCTCTTCAGGAAGGCTTCATTTAGACCCTGTGACTCTGACCTCAGAATTTTCTCTCTGGACGTGACATTGCCTTCATCTGCAGAAACCTGGATGCATGAATCTCCTCCCAGTGCCTACTAGATGCACACTAGCTGGACCAGCCCGCCTGGCCTTTTGCAGGTGTTGGGCTGGAAAAACTGTGGTACCAAATGAATGCCCATTAATCCCTGCAGTGACAAATTAGCTCCAATGAATAAAAATACTGCTAACATTCTGACACTTTGAATATGCAAGTAGAAAACAAATGCAAAATTCAAATAATTTTGCATAGAATCATAGAAAGAGATTTGGAATAGAGCTAGTATAATGTACGTTTTTCTTAAGAGGACACTAAGGTATTTGAAAGTTAATGGGATTGCCACCTAAGTTATATAGTTGTTTACCATCAGCATTTCCAGCCTTACCATGTGTAAGTGTCATTAGTGTCATCATGTGGAGGACAGGAAGGATGATCAGTTTGCATTGCAAGACCCTGTCAAATATGCCACAGGTCACATCTGGAATCTTAGCTCATCTCACTAGTAGCACTTTTTACCAATGATAACACGTAAGAGGCTGCCCTACGAAGGTTAAGTGTACGTCTGTTTCCCCAGTAGATGATATGTGTCCTTAGGGTTAGGAACAATTTCATTCACATTTGACTAATGACCAATACTGGGTTTGACTAGAATGAGGGCTCAATCCTTTCCTGGTGATTTAAATTGAACAAAAGGGAGCAGATGCTCCGTTTTGCTGTAAGGTGTGGATTCCTAAGTTGAAGTTCACAGGTGATCTTCAAAAGGTCTATGAATTCCTTAATTAATATTCAGAACTGTATATATGCATGTCTATGAACGTACACATAGACAGACAAAAATGTACTATTTTTGGCAGCAGCATTCACAGGGATTAAAGGACCCTGTGAAATGTCAGTTTAGCAGGGAAAGACTGGCCAGTTGAATGCATATGTTGTATCTTGCACTTCTCTTGCTGTCTTGGGAGATCCTGAAGGGCTGGGGCCTGAACGAATAAGGACCTGGAATTCTTCTAAAGAGCAGTTTTGGCCTCAGTGAAGAGAGGGGAATGGCTCAGTGACCCTGATGGAGAAGCCGTAACTCTCCAGTACCTGATGAACGACAAAGCAACTTGGTGATGATTTCTAAGCTCTTATCACGGTCAGGACAGAGCAGGGGCTACCAGGGTCTCAGGTCTTCATTCTCCAGCCAAGGAGCTACAGACAGACATCTGCTCTCATTCCTTTCTCCTGTAACTCCCCCTCCTCAATGAATCAGTGAAGAAAAACAGAAACAAAAGTTGAATAAAGTAAAAATGAAAGTAATTGATATGTTTAAATTCACAAACATAGAGCCAAGAATTTGAGTTATCCATCAGCAGGAAAAGCTTCCTGGTCGGCCAAAGCTCTGGGACACCAACAGTATTTATGCAGCAGGCAGACTTCTCCCTGCCACAGAGGGATTACTCCCTGAACAAGGCGGCAGGACTAGTTGACTACTCAAGTCTTTTTAAGACTTAAATTTATTTAAAGGTTAAGAAACTTATATTGATCACACATGCATGGAGGGGACAATGTCACCAACATTTCCCCAAAGCTGTATAGTACAGAAAAGACTTACATTTATTTCTAGGCTTTGTGTTTGAAATTAACTTCTATGCCTACTAATATTTGTTCAAGTTAAAAGTGAAATTGGTTTAATTCCCAGAACCCACATACATGGATGGGAATTGGCAGTTTTGATCTATGTTAAGTGACGGGTGGGATCCATGATTGAATTTAAAATATGAAATGGATATTTCACAAAGCAGATATAGTGCATGTGCAGGTAATAAATAATCTACTAGGCATGGAGGGAGGGGCATTTTTTTTTTTTTTTTAAATTAGGTGTGGGTAGAGTATAAGGGTTTGAACACAATAATTAAGAAAATGTCATGAAGGCTATGTTAACCAGTTTGGTGAAAATATTTCAGACTGTATATGGAACCAGCACATTGTACCTCATAATAGCATTGTTGTACACAGGTATGATTTAAAAAATTAGGGTCATGTATTTATTTGCATTGAATTTGCAATATAGGAAATAATCACTTCTTCTTCTAAATTCTTACGGAACTTGTGCTTCACTTCAGCACCCTGCACTTTTGTGTTTTTATTTTCATCACGTGTGTGTGTGTGTATCTTTTCTTCTACCGCCTCCTAATTCCTTTAAGGAGTAGCTTTCAGCTTTATAGAGTTCAGAATGCCCGGAGAGGTTGGAAAGGTACAAGCGGATTATGTTTTTCCTGAAAATGACTTTTTTTTAGTTTTCTATGATTAAACAACAGTGCCAGAAGCATGAAATATACAGCTAAGCAGAAATACAGAGCCAAATAAAAGGTAAGGGGGAACCATCGCAAGTCGGTGCTGGTTTCCTAACATTAGTCGAGGTAACCTGGACAAGGCTTTTATGCTATAGCACCAGAGAAACTCTGGAACATCCAGTGGCTCACCACACACACAAGATTTATTTTTAATTTTAACACAGTTAAAGTTTTACATTCTGCTCATGAAATGTCCAAAGGGGATGTTTCTGACTAGGTGGCTCTCCGGGTGGGGATTTGGGGACACAGGTTCCTTCTTCCTAGTGAAATGTCCATAGGGGATGTTTCTGATTAGGTGGCTCTCTGGGTGGGGACTTGGGGACACAGGTTCTTTCTTCCTCGTGTCGTCATCATTCCCAACGTCAAAGCAAAGAGAGCGAGCAAGTATCTTTCAAGGAGTTGCAGAGATCAGTCGAGAAGTGGTGCGCACAACTTCTACCCACATTCCATTGGCAAGAATGCATTTTATATGAGATGGCTGAAATAGGTTTGACAGATATAAAGCGTTATCTCTGCCACAGTGACCAAATACCCACCTTACTACCAGATGTGCTTCCATGCTACTCCCCTTCTGTTACGAAAACTTAACACATCACTGTGTTTTCCTCTTCCTCCGTCTCAAATGTGACTCTGAGAGCAATCTTTAACTACTCAGGCAAGTTGTCTAGTTCCCAACGCACACTCAAGTTGTGCTACTGCAATGAGGATTGACCGATAGCAACAAATACTCCTTGGAGAAAGAGAAAGGGACTCACTGGTCCCTAGTGGCGCTGAAATCACTCAGAGCTAGCGCTAGGCTGTCTCTGGGGGTGTGGAGAATTCCGAAACTAAATCCTGATTCTGCTCTTAAGAGGGAAAGCCCTGCCCACTGTTTCTGTGGTTCTGTTTTTGAGGTTAATTTTTTTGTTTGTATCCTCCTTAGCTACAAGTGAAATCAGGGTAAAGAGGGTGCTCTCCTTGAGGTTGGTGAAGCTTTCTCATCCCGCTTCCTGTTCTTAAGTCCAGGATCTACGGTTGTGTGAAGTGTCCAACAGTCAAAGGCCTTTTTAGTTGGGCATTGGATTGTGTTTGGCCAGACTCGTCTCTTAAACACTGATCTGTTGGCTTTTAGTTGATTCTAGGTGCTTCCAACTGTGTCCCCAGTTGTTTCCACACCTAAGATTTATGTCTGCTTTATTGCTTTGTTTCCTCATCCACAAATTCTCCCCTTGAATTTAAAGGCAATGACACTGGGGTTGGTAGGATTGGGAAGTGCACACATGGTAATCTGAGAAGGGTCACTTGTCATTGTTCTGATCCTTCAATGTCCCTTCTCTTACTCTTTGGGGTCCAGAAGCAATTGGCTTTCCCAGTTCTGCAAGACTCTAAATGTGTAGACTGTATCTGTTTCTTTTCTTTTTCTTTTGCAAGCTGGCAGTGTCTCTTGATCTCATCTCTTTTGTATAAAGCCTTACCCAATGCAGATGACAGCAGCCAACACAGAGGAATACTTTGAAATACATAGCATCGCTTTGCTACAGTCCTGTTACAATCATTGCTGAGGATATTGATCATGGCTGGTCTGGTCAAATGTTTGCAAGGTCTGAGCAAAGATGTCCTTTCCTAATGCAGGCTGTGCAGCATTAGAAATTTACCTTTTTCTCCATGACATTGGTTAATCCAGTAATCACATTCACTTAGTCATTGAACATTGAAGAAATTAGAAAATAAATGAAAGACATGATCCCTAAATTAAAGGAGGTTACCACTTACTGGGACTAGGCAAACAAATGCAGCCTGAGTGGTTATAATCTCTATCTTTCTATCTAGCTATATATCGATATATCTTATAAGCCATATACCTACCATAAAGATTTCAGAGATACATATATCACAACTATATTTTCTAAAGCAAAAATAGTGGCATATTGTCTGACAGTGGGAGTATCCTTTTTTAGAACAATGGAACACGGAGTTTAGAATCATGACCAACTCAGAAAATCCAGGACACTTAGTTGCTACATGTACTGTCTGTGTTGAAAAATTAGGATTGTGGAAAGGCTGAAATTTAGAGTCTTAGTAGCAAGAAGCTGGGAAGAAATTGAACGTAACCTCTTTGCTAACCTTTGATGAGAATCTAGCATTAACCTAGAAATGGGAAATGACAAAAACAGACAGAATAAATTTTGCAAAATTATAGGCAGCTCATTCCTCACCTAGCTTATTGTCCAATAACAGTTTCACTCCCTCCTGTATTTCATTTGTTCATTTGTTTATCAAGTATTTTTTGAGCAAAAAGGAAGCTCTGCTCTGGGTAGAGTCAGAAAAGGCTTCCTGGAGGGAGGGAGTCTGAGCAGAAGATTCAAGGCAGGGAGACAACCAGGCAGGGAGGGCTTCTTGTGCACGTCTGGGAGGCAAGAGCTAGTAAAACACATTCCACGGGCTGAGTGTGGGTGGAGAACAGCCGCAGAGTGCAAGGTGGTGGGCAGCTCGGGTGAGCAAGCTTAGGCCGTGGGTCTTTACCTGAAAGAGACGAGGTACCATCGGAAGAGAGTGATGTGATCAGTTTGGCCTTTGAATGGGTCACTCTGGGGAAGGAGGTACTCTACCTATTACTATATTGCTTCAGTGTTCCGGGAAGTGACAGTGGTGGTGGCTTTGTTTTCAAAGCTCTGGTGCTCTGACCCTACCTCCCTCTCCACTCTCACGCATCACAGCTTCCCCAGCCGCACTGTGCCCTCCTAAGAGGTCGACAGCCCCCCCAGCCGCACTGTGCCCTCCTAAGAGGTCGACAGCCCCCCCAGCCGCACTGTGCCCTCCTAACAGGTCGACAGCCCCCCCAGCTGCACTGTGCCCTCCTAAGAGGTCGACAGCCCCTCCAGCCGCACTGTGCCCTCCTAAGAGGTCGAAAGCCCCCCCAGCCGCACTGTGCCCTCCTAACAGGTGGACAGCCCCAGATCGGACGCGCGTCGGGTAGGGCAAGAGTGTCCAAGTCGGTGTAGAGCTCG
>CAUYPK010131394.1:0-34582 GCA_963574355.1 Loris lydekkerianus | reverse complement strand
AAAATGGAGACTTTACATCCTTTGCATTCACCTGGATGGAAGTGGAAGACATTATTCTTAGTAAAGCATCACAAGAATGGAGAACCATGAATCCTATGTACTCAATTTTGATATGAGGACAATTAATGACAATTAAGGTCATGGTGGGGGTCTGGGAAGGGGAGAGCAGAGAGAGAAAGAGGAAAGGAGGGAGGGGTTGGGAAAAGAAGAGTAGAAAGAGGGAAGGAGGGAGGAGAGGTGGGGCCTTGGTGTGTGCCACACCTTCTGGGGACAAGACAGGATGGCAAGAGAGACTTTACCTAAAAAATGCAATCAGTGTAACCTGGCTTATTGTACCCTCAATGAATCCCCAATAAAAAATTAGTTAATTAAATAAAATAAGAAGTCATACATCATGATCAAGTAGGTTTCATCCCAGGGATGCAAGGCTGGTTTAACATACGCAAGTCCATAAACATTATCCACCATATTAACAGAAGCATAAACAAAGACCATATGATCCTCTGAATAGATGCAGAAAAAGCATTTGAAAAAATCCAGCATGCTTTTCTAATTAGAACACTGAAGAGTATAGGCATACGTAACACATTTCTGAAACCGATTGAAGCTATCTATGACAAACCCACAGCTAATATTTTACTGAATGGAGTAAAACTGAAAGTTTTTCCTCTTAGAACTGAAACCAGAGAAGGTTATCCTCAGTCATTACTATTCAACGTAGTTCTGGGAGTTCTAGGCAATACAATTAGGCAAGACAAGGAAATAAAGGGCATACAAAGGGGAGCAGAGGAGATCAAACTCTCCCTCTTTGCTGATGATATTATATTATACTTAGAGAAACCAAACACTCAACCACAAGACTCCTGGAAGTCATCAAAAAATACAGTAATGTCTCAAGATATAAAATCAATGTCCACAATTCAGTAGCCTTTGTATATGCCAATAACAGTCAAGATAAGAGGCTAATTAAGGACATGACTCCCTTCACCATAGCTTCAAAGAAAATGAAATACCTAGGAATATACCTAACAAAAGAGGTGAAGGACCTCTAAAAGAAAAATATGAAATCCTAAGAAAGAAAATAGCAGAAGATATTAACAAATGGAAGAACATACCATGCTCATGGATTGGAAGAATCAACATTGTTAAAATGTCTATACTTCCCAAAGCAATCTACCTATTCAATGCCATTTCTATTAAGATACCAACATTGTACTTTCAAGATTTGAAAAAATGATTCTGCATTTTGTATGGAACCAGAAAAAAAACGTATAGCTAAGGCAGTTCTTAGTAATAAAAATAAAGCTGGGGGCTTCACAATACCAGATTTTAGGCTGTACAACAAAGCAATAGTGGTCAAAACAGCATGGTACTGGCACAAAAATAGGGACATAGACACTTGGAATCAAATAGAAAGCCAGGAAATGAAACTAACATCTTACAACCACCTAATCTTTGATAAACCAAACAAGAACATACCTTGGAGAAAAGACTCCTTATTCAATAAATGGTGTTGGGAGAACTGGATATCCACATGTAAAAGACTGAAACTGAACCCACACCTTTCCCCACTAACAAAAATTAATTCAAGATGGATAAAGGACTTAAATTTAAGGCATGAAACAATAAAAATCCTCAAAGAAAGCATAGAAAAAACAGTGGAAGATATTGGCCTGGGGAAAGACTTTATGAAGAAGACTGCCATGGCAATTGCAACAACAAAAATAAACAAATGGGACTTCATTAAACTGAGAAGCTTCTATATAGCTCAGAAGACAACAACCAAAGCAATAGACAACCTACACAATGGGAAAGGATATTTGTATATTTTGAATCAGAGAAAAGCTTGATAACTAGGATCTATAGAGAACTCAAATTAATCCACATGAAAAAAGCCAACCATCCCATATATCAATGGACAAGAGACATGAATAGAACCTTCTCTAGAGAAGACCAATGAATGGCTAATGAACATATGAAAAAATGCTCATCATCCCTATTTATTAGAGAAATGTAAATCAAAACCATCCTGAGATACCATCTAACCCCAGTTAGAATGGCCCACATCACAAAATCTCAAAACTGCATTTGCTAGTGTGGATGTGGAGAGAAGGGAACACTTTTACACTGCTGAAGTGGGACTGCAAACTAATACAACCTTTTTGGAAGGAAGTATGGAGAACCCTGAAAGAACTCAGGCTAGACCTTCCATTTGATCCTGCAATCCCATTACTGAGCATCTACCCAGAAGGAAAAAAATCCTTTTATCATAAGGACACTTATACTAGACTGTTTATTGCAGATCAATTTACAATCACCAAAATGTGGAAACAGCCTAAATGCCCACCAACCCAGGAATGGATTAACAAGCTGTGGTATATGTACACTATGGAATACTATTCAGCCATTTAAAAAATGGAGACTTTGTAGCCTTTGTATTAACCTGGATGGAGTTTATTCTTAGTAAAGCCTGGAGAAGCATGAATCCTATATGCTCAATTTTGATATAAGGACAATTACTGATAATTGAGGACATGGTGGGGTGGGGGAAGGGGACAACAGAGAGAAAGAAGAAGAAAGGGGTGGGGAAAGGAAGAGCAGAGAGAGGGAAGGAGCGAGGAGGTGGGGTTTTGGTGTGTGCCACACCTTTGGGGGGCAAGACACAATTGTAAGAGGGTCTTTACCTAACAAATGCAATAAGTGTAACCTGGTTTCTTGTACCCTCAATAAATTCCCAACAATAAATACGAAGAAAAGAAAAAGAAGAAGGCTGAATGTACAATTTTATGGTGAGAGTTAAAAAAAGAAAGAAAAAAGAAAAATAAAATGTTCTTGAATTCATTTTTGATTAAACATACAGCTTTCTATTAGAAATCCTTCCCAACCAAGACCCTCGCCATACCCTCATGTTGTATTAAGTCCTCCTCGTCCTTTTGGAGCAGTGGTTCGCTACCTTCCTAATGCCTTCTAATGCCGTGAACATACAGTTCCTTATGCTGTGGTGACCCCCAAACAAAATTATTTTCATTGCTACTTCATGACTGTAATTTTGCTACTGTTATGAATCGTAATGTAAATATCTGATATGCAGGATGTAGTCTCATTGTTACAAAGGGGTCGCAATCCACAAGTTGAAAACCACTATTTTGGAGCTTTCACTCATGATTACAAAGCCTACAGTAAAAGAAAACAGGAGTTCAGCTCTAAGTTGACCCAGGATCATGTCTTCTCCTAGGCAGAATGAAAGATCAATTCCAGAGACACATCTTGGGTCCCCCATAAGAAACCCATCCTTCTTTCAGAACCTCCACCTTGATCAGCATACAAGTTTTTTATGGGCAAATTGTAGCAACTAATTGCTTCTACTCCTCTTTTCCATTGTATTTGAGAATAAAAGGAATTATTAAAACTATCAGGACACAGGAAAGGATTTAGTTAAGCTCACTCCAAGAAAAACCTATTTTTAAATAGTAAAAGAGAGATTATCCCCACCTGAGACTAACATGATACTGTATGAACCACCCACCTGTTCAGAGTCTACAAGAATCTCCCTCACTTCCTACGTCCTGTATTTTGCCTTATGCTTTGCAGTGTCCCTAGTTAAAATCATTGTTCTTACCTATGCTCACCTGCCTAGCCTAGACCTCTGTACAAAATACCATCTAGGATCCTTGAATGCAAATCTATTTTCTCCATTCTACAAAGCTGCCTTGGACACTGAGTTCTGCATCTTCTAACCATGAATTTGTGCATAACTTCTGCTAAGTTTGAACCTCTGAATACCCATCCCAAATTGCCTTCTCAAAATCTAAAAAAAAAAAAAAAAAAAAAAAAAGCCCAGTCTGGCTTAACCTCTGAGTCTCGAATGTTCGATTTATACCTAAAACTCTCACTATTCAGTCTACTTCCAGCCCTGCCTTCTTCTGGCCTGACCCCTGCCTGACCTAACATTTGTTGACTGGTAACCACTAAGTCCAGATGCCAACTAAAAGACATCATGGAACTCTTCACCCAGCCCTTCAATGTAAAAAAGAAATAATGAGAGACCTAGAAATAGTTTTCACATCGAGGAGAATAAATGATCCAGCTGATCTTTTCAAACATGAATTATAATTAAAGTGATTTGAGAAGTGAGTTGACTGAGAACTATTTCTTTTGGCGAAAAATTCTACCCATTTTTTGTAAAGTTGGGGGAGTGGTTAATGAGTCAAGGAGAGTACCCTAGCCACATGTATAGAAATACACTTAGTAGAATTGGGTTATCATTGTTATTGCATTAGAAGGAGTAGCTTTCACAAGAAAAATGTTAATCCTTGTAGGGAATTGGCATCACATGAGCATCAAATATTTTACCTTCATAGGTACTTTAAGACAGTTTTTAAATCTTGATACATTCTCCCATGGTTTTCTTCATTCCAAATCTTAATATCAAAGGTGAAATTCCTGAATGTGTAATACTTAGGTCTATACATTAAGTTTTCACTAATACCTCTCTACAACATCTCTAAATCATTTCTGTCTTGGAGTTCACTTCTGGTCATTTACTGTGTGAACAGTGAAATATGCAGTGTTTTCACAAATAGTACAATATTCTAGTGGAAGATATAATGTCTGGGCCCCTCATTCTGTCTCTGGTTTGTGTCAGGCTGACACTGTGTAGGTCAGTTCACTCATCCTTAGCACATTGTTTAAATATACAGCAAAAGCAATATTCATGGAGTGGTATAAATATCATACTCCCAAATTACAACAGTTTTATTTTGATACCTCTGTCTTCTATAGAGCTCATGGAGATTTCAATGTTTCAATGGCTTGATATTTAAACAGACCAAAAGAAATGCTCTGACATGGACAATACAAAAGTAAAATATGAACAGAGACATTATTGCCTTTTTAAAAAACAAATTCCCCTTTTCAAGCACCGTTGATTTGCAACTTTGGGAGAGGGGAAGTTCTGGTGAACTTATCAATCATTCTAAGGGGTAAAGACCTGTTCTATAAAACACTTCTGTTTTAAAACCCTTTCTCCATCCTCATTGAGGAAGTCAAGGTGATGAAAAGAATAGATGTTTGGGTCAGCAACACCAGACTACATTTATCATTCAAACAACAAAACAGAATTCAACTTCCCATGTAAAGCGAAATGATTGAAATTGTGTGATTGCTGTACTAACATCACACATAGGTGAGTTAGTACAACCAGAAAGTGATATATATTATTAATCGCCAGTCTCACTGATAAGAACCATTTCATAACTGTTTTGATTTCCCTGCAAACTGATTTTGCTAATATTTTAAAAGTATTCAGTTGAGTCTAGGGACTGCTGTGAAACAGGAAAAAATAATCTTCATTTTCATCCCTCACCAATAGCTCAGTAAATGAGAATAGCTCAGAATTAGAGAATAATTTGTAAAGATTCCTCTGTTAAATATTTATCAAAAATAACCTCCCAAATCTAGAAAGAATATTTCCTTACACCTTGAGAATTTCTAAAATGAATACCTGAAGCACTGTTTCAAAAATATTTTAATATCAATTATTGTGCATAAATAAAAGGTAAATTTCATTTGGAGACAAAAATAGGAAAATTCAAAATAAATGTATGCCTCAGTATTTCATTTTATTTCATCATTAGCACTAAATAATTGTCCCCTCTCTCATAATGATTCAAATAAAAATGCTAACATGAATGTAAGCAAACAAGCTCAACTGAAAGAAGGCACCTTAAAATAATTTTTCTTTTGAGAGGAATGCATAGCATATCTTAACAAATCGTTCCAGCAGATGAAGAGCTTCCTGCCCAGAAAGACGCCAACAGATAGTCAATAACAAGGTAACACTGAGTCATAGACCAAAACTTTAGCTGAAAGCTTCAAAGACCCAAAGAATTACTAGTGAATAACATTTAAATCCATTGATATGAGAAGAATTTTAAGTATTTTTCAAATGCAGATGTCTGTAGAATAATGAATGCAGTGAATACTTGACTTTTTTTTGAGAACTTTTTAAGAGAAAACCCACCTCCTGGTGTCGGTTCAACAGTAAAATTTATTGAAATTCAATTGTTATCAAGTGGGGCCCCCTTTCCTCTGCTTTTCATAATTGTGGGCAAACACTAGACACAACATTTTCCTGACGTGTAAGCCAAAGCCCCAGATGCCTGCCCAGATTCTATCCTTTCCAATTGGCTTTGACGTCTTCAGTTCCTTTCATAGGAAATGAACATCAGCCTCCTGTGCGCTTCACCTCCTCAGTGGGGTCCCGTCTGCAAGACCATTGCCAGAAAGACCGTTCTTGGGGTCTTAC
This sequence comes from Loris lydekkerianus, assembly GCA_963574355.1. Taxonomy (NCBI): domain Eukaryota; kingdom Metazoa; phylum Chordata; class Mammalia; order Primates; family Lorisidae; genus Loris; species Loris lydekkerianus. The sequence continues at coordinate 28,275 of CAUYPK010131394.1, read as the reverse complement.
CTACACAGCCGTGTAATTGAAATGCAGCTGCTCTTACAGGTGTTTGGCAGATGAACTAAGTAAGACGCCTCTGCAATTTCCATTTTCATTCTATAACCCCACTGTCTGATGCTTAACTCATTTTTTCCCTTTCTCTTATTGAATTTAAGTGAATGTTAAAATAGTTAATCAAGGGAAACCACATTATAATTTCTGCCATTTGCTGAAATCTGCCAAGCTGATGTATTTTTTTCATTATTTTGAGACCCATTCCACATTCTGGCAAGGGCCTACTCCCAGTCTGACGTAATGAGCTATGGCATCATTCACGGAAGGATGAAATATTTGCCCAACAGCCAATTCCCTGACAGATATAATACATGTACCACATAAAATGTGACCTGGACCTCAAGCTATGGCTTTCAGAGAAGCCAGAAGAAATAGTTGTATTTTTGCTCCTTCTACACTAACTAACTCTGATACAATTTCCTTGTGCTTGGTAGCAGGCAGTTCTAGAAGGGAATGGATTATTTGTTCCTCTGTAGGAATTTTCAAAGCCACAGGATAATGGTTTCAAAGAAAGGAAAGAGGAATGATGAAATAACAACAATGCTGTTCCCCTTTCAAGGAGAAAAATTACAGCTTATTTCAACTGGGTGGTCCAATTATTACAAATGAATCTCTATTTTTTATTTGTTTATTGGATTTAAAGCATCTTCAAAAGAAATTTATGATACAACAAGATACAATAACTTTAAGACACGTGAGGAAAAAAACTCAGGGAAGGAGAATGAGAGGGAGACAATTCAGTAAATAAAATTCATGGTAATTCCTTTGTCTTGCTTAAGGTATGTCACAGATTATTACTATTCTTATTAATTAAATAGAAATTAATAAATCCACAAGTAACAAAACCAGTACTTGTAGCAGGAGGATGTAGGATTGAAGAGCTCTGAGAGTTGTTTTTGGAAACAAAGATCGGTGTCATGAACAGATAGATTTATTTTGTATGTATGGGAGGGAAATATTCATATGTTATGACTGAAATGCTATGATAGAGTCTCCAAGTGGCTAAATTTTAAAATTAACTTGAAGGAATAGTTTTATTGTGAGTTTTTATTTATCTTTTGGACACTAAGCCTTGAAAATTTCCCACACATAGAAGTATTCATGTTTGGCATCCTGAAAGCTGATATCCTAGCTCTTTGTGCCATTGACAGATGGGCAGTGGCATTATCTGATAACCCTCGTAATCTGGACCAGCGCTCCCATGACTGACTGGGGAGCAGTCTCTTGCACACCTGTGCAAAAAAATCTACCATGGGATTAAGCAGTAGAAGAAAATTGCTCTCTTTGCCACATGAGCTGTTAATACTCCACCATGGTTTTGAATGATTTATTACCACATACAATGTGCTATGGAGCTGGCACCCAGGAAACCAACTCTCTATTCACAGAACTATTCACAGAACTATTCTATTCCAGAATTCTGTGCATGACACGACAGGGTGATTTTTCAAAATCACTAGCAAATGACTTTAACTTTTCTCCCAAGTGGCACAGTTGAAAAATGCTCTGGATCTTTCCCCATGGCTGCTTTCTCTGTTGCCAAATTAGACATGTAGGTAGAAAACTGGACATAAAGAGAAGTTTGACAATTCAAAATGCCCCTTGCATCTTTTTATGCTTCTTTTTTCTTCAATGACAACAACACAGAGAAGATCTCAGCTCTTTCTCCACTAGCCAAAACACTGGCAACAATCCAGCTTATGTTAGAAGTTTCACCTTCAGGCAGAGGTAATTTGTGTTGGCCTTTTCCTCGGCACCAGTGTGGTGAGATGTGGTCATGCTCAACTGAACGCTAACATGCTGAGAGATGTCCTTGGAGGTATAATGTTTCCTTTCATAGGGTAGAACCAAAATTTCCAAAACTTCTTCAAGATTGGTTTCAGTTCAAAGTTAGAATATATCACAGAAGATGGCCACTTTCTCCTTGCCATGAATGAAACACCCTGGTCACTGGAAGGTAAGGAAGAGTGAAAACGTAACTCCAGAGCCTCCCAATTTCATTCCCAGAGGCCTCATTGGTTTATCAAGGACCAGACTAACAATCTACCTATGAGCTCTTTCACTCCCACCCAGATTCACTCACCTGTTCTCTACATCCATAGAAACATCATTCTAGCCAAAACTAATCAAAACTCCAATTATAACAGTAACAGTTTCTATTTACAGAAGCCTTACCATATACGCCTGATGCTGTCCTATATTTTATTATGTTATTTCATTTGGTCCTCACAGGAGATTTACAAAATTGATATTATAACTCTTATTTTACTAAAGAGGAAACCACAAGTCAGAGAAGTCATTTGTCCAAGTTAACCCAACTAACAAGTACTTAGGTATAAAAATTTAAGTGTGAGGCTATTGAAAAGGTATTTCAACTTCACAGAGAAATATGCCACATAAATTTTAAATTGTTTGAGACTTCTGAAAAATGATTCTCACACTGTTTATTGACCGACCATGAAATTGTTAGAAAATATGGTCAATTAAGCATAGAAGTCTGCGTGGACAGCATAAGGTCTGCCTGCAGTCCAGACTCACCATGTTTATAAGTCTGTCACAAGTTGCTTCTTGTTAAACTGCACCAATAAAACAATGGCCAACTAAGTGTCAGCAACCTTCACATCTTCCTAGAAATGTAGGATCCTTAAGGCACAATCCAAGTCATTGTTCATTCATAATTCACCCAGTTATTCAGACTAGCTTAAAATCCTGAAAACACCTTATGTGTTTCAAGGAATCCAGCAAAACTCTATTCAACTGAAAGCTTAGCAAAATGCCTACAACTAATCCAGTTCATTGGGAGCTGGTTTTGAGAGGGGGTCAAAGCTGACACACAAGGGAAAACAAAACATGTGTGAGTGCAGCTGAATCTTTCCTCTCAAAGCAGTGCTGGAAAACTCATGTAAATATACAAATACACTGAGCTGTATTGTGAAAGGAGCCATTTGTTTTACTAACACAAGTCGGTATGGTGCAAGATTTTTCTTGGCAAGTAAACAGAACACAATGGAAAAATTTGTAAACAATGGAGTTCTCTGGCAATTTTTTAAAAACTGAATGAACAGCCTTTCCAAAAAGGTTAAAAAAGAAAAGAAACTCTTTTCCCCCATTTCCCATGAGAAATTTCTCACATACAATCATTTCAAAAGTTAAAGCAGATGAAGAAAGATGGCTCCATGATCAGCAGAGCATGTTAAAAGGACTGTAGGTCACTAGTGAACTAACCTGCCAAACGGTCAACATGAGGAGCTATGCGGGCCAAGCCGTAGTAGCCAGAATAAGTCTCTGGATGATGGTCACATGCCAGAGTTCAGGAGGTGAAGAAACCACTGCTCTTCCTTTGAGTACAATCATCGTCACTGTGACGGAGGTTCCGATACTGGCATTGCTTTAATTACCAAATGTTACTATAGAGAACAAATGTTCTTGCTTAAACCCAGATTTCATAGGAAGTACGTTGGCTGAAGGTCAAAAATATAGAGGGAAAAAGTTCCCCCCCCAAAAAAGGTACACCACATTGGCTTAAGAAACTGAGCCTATGGTGGCCCTACATCTGTCCTGAGCAGACCCCAGCCAAATAGGTAAAGTCCCTCTTTAACTTGTACCTCTTTTTTTCTACTCGATCCTTCAGAATGATTAAACACACACAGACATCATTCCAAAGTCAGTGCCTACCCCTTTCACTGTTCAATAGTCTCAGAAAAGCATTTACATCATACATGTGCTAAAGCTGCAAAGGACTGTGAACTAGATCTCTTCTTATATCAGTTTGTATCTGAAACACTTTAATTGAAAATGTTGTACACTTCATCATATAAAATTGTATAAAACTATATATTAAAGATACACAGTGGAGTTTGATACCTGACTCCTTTTCCTCCTCTCTAATAACCCTTAGTTACTGTGGCTTAGGGACTAATTCTTGTCGGATTCTAGATCCTCTTTTCTGACTCACATTAAGGCTTATTCCACCAGGTTTGTACTGGGATGTGTCCTTCTCACTGTAGGGTCTGCCAACAAAGTTCAAAGATGCTGCGTAAGCATTTAATGGCCATCTGCTCTCGACCAAATAGCCAATATTAGCAATCTGTTAACAATCTGTGTATTTAATTTTATACCCTTCTCCATGTTCATGCATTCCTAAATAATATACTAATATATGTATATAATCATCATTTGATATATATACTAATACAAAAGTTGGAAATTTTCTTTTTTTTTCAAAATTGAGTTATGTGCATATATACATATATTTTTTTCTCACATAAGAGTATATCCCGGACATCCTTCCCAACATTAACTTATGTCATCCCTTTTGATGATTATATAATAATAATCCATGGTAAGGATTTTCCAGATGCAATCAGCCATTTCTCTGCTTATGGGGGTTCACTTAGTTTCCTCTCTTTTTCCTCTTAAAACAATACAATCCAATTAAAAGCAAAGCCACCAAAGGAAATCTATCTAAAAGCTTTTTCCACATACATAAGGGTTCAGGAGGCCTACTCCAAATAGAACACGCAGGAGGGACTATCCCTACACACCCTCTATTCCTTTGTCCCTCTTATGATCTGGTGTCACTGTACAAACTGTACAGTAGTCCCCAACTCGTATGTCTGCTTCCTCTCTTGCCCTTCTGCCTTCCATTCTTCACATACCAGCCAGTGAATTCCTAAAATAATAAATCATTTTTTATCACCTTAGAATCTTCCAACAGCTTCTGTTTGCACAGAGAATAAAGTCACAGCCAGCCAAGCCCAAAGTGATCGGACCCCTGGCCACATATACAACCTTCCTTCCTGACACCCACACACACTCACCCTCTGACCATCTTCCCTCCCTTGCTATTCCTCAACTATACCAACCACTGGCCTTTCTACCTGCTGTTTTTTCCCACCTGAACCCTCATCACTTGGCTCTCTCCTTTATTTGATTCAAGCCTCTGTTTAAATTTCCTCCCTGCAGAGAAAACTTCTTTGATTGTCTGGTTCGAAATTGCCTCTAACCTTGATATATTTGTCTTTGAATTACTGTTCTCTAACAAAAAATTGGTGTGTTATTAAATGATGTATTTGTTTTCCTTCATGCTTTGTTCTTCACAGTTTCCCCAGTCCCTAGAACAGTGAATAACATGAATAGGTGCTAAATAAATATCTGTTGAATAAATGAAAAATGCAATCCTCAAAAAGTGTTGGGGGGAGGGGGGCATTAGGAATAGATTAAACCACAGGCAAATTTGAGTCTTTTAGGAGCAGCTTCCTTAGAGGCATTTTGCCTGGATTGGCTCCAACATGCTCTTCTTTTTGCATTAGTACTTTAGATTACTAAATCTCTTCACAGTCACAGTTAAAATTCTCTATGAAAGCAGGCAATTGTGTCATAGTCCTGCAGATTTATTATCCCATTTGTTCTATTACACACAGTTGCCTGAGTTTCTCTTTAATTTTACTCTTTGGTGTAAAGAGTAAAGAATTGGCGGAGACCAATGACAACACTGGAAAAGGAAACACAGGACAGAAAAATATCCCTACATCTGAGGGGTGTTCTATGTCACTTTGGGGTGTGGCATCAAAAAGTGTTCTGGGAAAATGGAAGCTGAATTGTATTAAATTGTTTCTCATTTTCCTGGAGGTTCAAAATACTATCACTGGGAAGACCAGCCCACCCTCACTATCTCCTGTTTAAATATATAGTTTGGGTATAGATCTGAGCTTCAGTCAATAAAGCTAATTAGCTTAGAATGAGCAGTCTATGGAATAAGAGGTGGTTGAAGATTCCATTAGGCATAATGGGAGTAGAAAGAGTTTAACTTTTTTAATAAACAGCGTATCTCATGACAAGTCATGATCAGACTATTGTTTGTGTTCCCTGGGATTTTCTCAAAGGGTTACAAGTTGATCTGATTGCCTCTATCTCAAGCTTTCTGGGATCAACTATTAATACTGGGCAAATTCAGCAAAATGTTCTAGTGGATAGAAGGCAGTATGTTCACCAAGATGATTGAGAGACCTGAGATTCATGTGAGAAGTCAGCCTGTGAATCCCTCCACCAATGCCATGTTGAGTGTACTGAAGCCACTGGTTTGCTCTCTCTCTTTATCTTTACCCCTGTGTGCAGGCATCTTTTATAATGTTTCTGCCTTAATTTCAACTGAATCAAGATACTGATGAGGACAGCAAAGTGAGGTACATATCTTTTCTTCTTAAATTATCACAGAATTATAATAGCTTACTATTTAACAAACTTTGTTCTAAGCATTTTAAAATATTGTCTCATTTAATCCTCACATCAATCCTATGAGGTCAGAGCTATAATCAATTGGATTAATTAATTTATCCATCTCACATAACTAGAGATTTGAACCCTAGCAGTGTGACTTCAAGATCCATGTTTATAATCCACGAGTGCCCCACCTGTGGGCCACAGCCCCATGCTGATTTTGTGAGGGCAGTTTTGTTTTTTTGTTTTTTTGTTTTTTTTTTTTTTGCTTATCTGTGCTGTCAGATTTCATAAAACCTATACATAGACCTTTTTTGTGTGTGTGTGCTTATCAGTTTTTGTTAGTGTTTGTGTATTTAAGGTGTGGCCCAAGAAAATTCTAACTCTTGCAATGTGTGGCAGAGAAAAAAAAAAGTTGGACACTGCTGTGTAACGCTGCCTAGATAGCACTTGTAGCTGACAATAGGAGAAGGAAAGCAAAATCTTATCTGAGAAGGGATGCTGAAAAAGGGGGCATCAAAGGGGGTAGGAGGAAAACCTGGCCTCCTAAACTAAAAAGTCTGAAGGGCCCTCAAAAATGTAGCTATACAGTAACCTAAGTAACCAATAACCAATAGAAAAAGACAACCAATGACCAATAGAAAAGAGCAATACTGCCCGGGAACCCAGAGAGGCCAAGACATGCAGCCAACGAAAATATTTATACCAGGGCTGGCCTAGTCTCTGTATCTCTCACCTTTTCTCCTCCGTTAAGAGCAACATACCTCCAACCCTCTTTGGAAATGCTTTAAACTTTGGTCTTTGTTCTTCGTAAATAAAATCTCTCTGTTGTACTGAAACCTGTGCAGGTTGATTTTGTTTTCTGTCTACACTGCCTGTGCTGCTCTGATTTATTTCAGTTCCCATTCATTTTTACTTTCAATTACTGCCATGCCTCAAACTTTCTAGCTCAGCCAAGTAGTCAAAGAGGTCAACAGGGTTAGGGGAACGGAGACATCCCACCCCCTAATCCCTAACATTATGTATTTTTCTTTTTAATTAAAAAGTCTACTTGTAAAAATTGTCTATAAAAAATGAAATAGCAACAAAAGAAAACGGCTATTTTCTGCTTTAAACAATACCTACCACTTTGTGAGAAATGTTTATGTTTTATGAAAAAATGGGTAAAATGTTAATGCTTAATGTCCTAGATTTAGGTCGTAATTATTTGCCTATGATAAATTCACTTACATTGTTAACTTAAAAATCTGTTTCAGAAAGTGGTTCTATTTTATAGGAACACCCAATTATAAGTCTTGTCATCTGTGGTTAAGTCCTATAGGATTTCATTTATCCTGATTCATCCAAACAAAACTAGTCTAGATTTGTATTGTATACATATTTGATTGTATGTAATTAGGAATATATGAGCTCAATTTTTCTATTACATCTAATATTGTTTTATAGTGATTTTTCTTAGTGTTATGTCCTATGGAGAATTTGTTTTATGTAATGTAATATTGAAGCAAAACTTGGAAAAGAGACTGTATGCTTTGAGAGAAAAAAGTTACAGAAAAACTGCTTATAAAATACATGAACTAACGATGATGAGTTGAAGAAGGTTATCTCACTAGTTTGCATTTTACAGTTTCTCTCATCCCACAATCTAAAATCTCAAACAAGATCTACTTTCTTCATTCCAAAATGGAAAACTTTTTCACAGATTAGTGAATAGTCTAGGGTATTACAGACAATCTGACATAGAGTAAAAGCCCAGATTTTCCACTAACTTAAGAAATCAACAAATATTTTTTGCTTTGCATTGTCAAAATAGCAATAATACAAAGCACAATTTTAAATCAGGTTAGAACTGTCTAAAATTTATGTGATAAAAATTATAAAATCCTATAAAGCTTACATAGAACAAATGGAAAGATAGCATGTTCATGATAACAAATTCATATTATATAAATGTCATTTCTCTCTACAGTTATGGATAAATTTGACAAAATTCAAATAAAAATAGGTCTGAGAGACTTTTTTTCAAAAGTTAGACAAGCTGGTTATGAAGTTTAAAAGAAAAAAAAGACAAGTCATGACAGTAAGCAAAAATTGAAAAACAAGCAGTGATCAAAAAAAAAAAGCCACTAAGACTCATCAAGGACTATGCAAAATAAAAAGACTTAAATTATGAAATAAAAAACATAAATTGTTCAGGAGAAGGTAAAAGTGTAAAGTTTTTTTGTATGCAACAGAAGTTATTCCAGCTTAAAATAGTGAATATTTTATGTGAGACTCCAAGTAGACACAAAGCAAAAATACACAGCAGATTCACAAACAATGGGAAGAGAAGGGAACCAAAAGTCAGCACTGCAGAAAGTTACCAAAACACAAAGGTAGACAAGAAAAAAGGAGGAACAACCAGGAAAAAAATAACAAAATGGCCACTGTGAGTTCTTAACATGTACCTATCAATAATAACAACCTTGAGTATAAAATAATTTTCTAATCAAAAGACATAAAGTGACTGAATAGATTTTTTGAAATTCCAAGAATGACTATTCCACAAGTGACCCCTTTAGCTTTAAGGACATACATAGACTAAAAGAGAAGGGATGAAAAAAGATATTTCATGCAAATGGTAAACAAAAGGGGGCAGATGTGCCAATATTTTTATCAGATAAAATATATTTCAAATCAAAAACTGTCACAGAAGAAAAAAGAAAGTCATTATCTAATGATAAAGGGGTCATTTCATCAAGAGGACACAATTATAAATATATATGCACCCAACATTGGAGCACTTGAATATACAAAGCAAGTATTTGAATAAGGGAGAAATAGATAGCAATACAATAATAGTAGGGGACATCTATGTCCCCACTTTGAACAATAGATAGATCAATTAGACAGAAAATTAATAAGAGAACACTGACCTTGAAATACACTTTAGATAAAATGGATTTAGCAGACATATATAGAATGTTCTATTTCACACCAACAGAATATACTTTTTTCTCTAGCACATATGGAATATTCTTCATGGTAGACTGTAGGGTGGGCCACCAAACAGTTTCTTTTTGTTCTTTTTCTTTTAATTGATATATATTGACATATTTGTGGATGATAAAATAAATATTTACATATTTATGGGATACATGTGAGATTTTGTTACAGTTACAGAATGTGTAATGATTACATCAGTGTATCTGAGGTGTCCATCTCTCTGAGTATTTATCATTTCCATGTGTTGGGAACAATTATAGTTCTCTCTACTAAGTATTTTGAAATATATAACACATTGTTGTAAACTAAAGTCCTCTATTCTGCTGTCAATTATGAGACTTACACCTCTTATCTAACAACATGTTTGTATCCACTAAGCTACCTCTCATCATTCCCCCTCTATCCCTAGGCTCTAGTATCTATCATTCTATTCTCCACCTTTATAAGATCAAATTTTTTAAACTCCCACATTTGAGTGATAATGTTCAATATTTATCTTTCAATACCTGGGGTTATTTCTTTTCTCTTTTTTTGAGAAAGAGTCTCTGTCACTCTATCACCCTGAGTAGAGTGCTACAGCATCATCATACCTCACAGCAAACTAAACTCCTGGGCTCAAGTGATGCTCTTGCTTCTGCCTCCCAAGTAGCTGGGACCACAGGCACCTGCCACAACCTGGCTTCTTTTTCTATTTTTGGTAGAGATAGAGTCTCATTCTTGTTCAGGCTGGTCTTAAACTCCTGAGCTCAGGCAATTCACCTGCCTCAGCCTCCCAGAGTGCTAAGATTAGAGGCAAGACCCACCATACCCAGCCAGTACTTGGGTTATTTCACTTAACACAATGACCTCGGGTTCCATCTATGTGACTGAAAATGACATGATTTCATTTTTATGGCTGAATAGTATTCCACTGTGTGTGTACATGCTATTGTTCTAAATTCTTTTGTCCATACATAGACACTTGGACTGATTCCAGATTCTTTCTTTTGTGAGTAGTATTGTGGTAAACATGTGAATGCAAGCATCACTTTCACATACTGATTTCTTTTCCTTTGTATACATACTCAGTGGTGGGATTGCTGGATCATATGATAGTTTCATTTTTTGAGAAATCTCCATACTGTTCTCCATAGTGGCTGAGCTAATTAACATTCATCCCAACAGTGTGAATTCACATCACCTATAGCATCTGTTACTTTTTGTCTTTTTACTAACTAGGGTAAAATAATATCTCCTAATTTTTTTTGTATTTCCCTGGTAGTTGGTGGTGTTGAGCACTTTTTTCAATATCTAACAAACATTTTATGTCTTCTCATGAGAATTGTCTATTTACATCCTTTGCCCATTTTTTAATGGGATTATTTGGGTTCTTTCCTTTTAAGTTCCCTAGATGTTCCAAACATGAGTCTCCTTGTTGGATTAAAAATTTGTAAATATTTTCTCTTGTACAAAAGGTTGTCTATTCATCCTGTTGTTTCCCTTTCTGTCCAGAAGTTTTTTAGTTTTATATGATCCTATTTGTCTATTTTAATTTTAATTGTCTGTGTTTTTGAGGTCTTAACAATAAAATGTTTGCCTAGACTAAGGTTTTGAAGTGTTTTTCACACATTTCCTTTAGTGATTCTACAGTTTCAGGTCTTACATTTATGTGTTTAATCCATCTTAAGTAGACTTTTGTATATGGTGAGACACAGGGCTCTAGTTTAATTCTTCTGAATATGGATATCCAATTTTCTCTGCACCGAGACTATCTTTTGTATTGTTCTTTAAATTACTTTATATTTCATTGAGCTTCTTTTGAATCAAAAATTTTAATCCATGGAATTTCATTAGTTTCTTTTTGATTGGTATCTGTTTCTGGAAAACTATTGTGTTTCTTTGGAAGTGTCTTATTTCCTTGCTTTTTATGCTTCCTGCATCCTTATATTGATGTCCACATATCTGGGATATCAGATTCTTCTTCTAATTTATTTTTAATTTGTTTTTGTAGGGAGGCTTTTTTCTCCCTACAAAAACAAATGATGAATCTGTTTTTTTGGTTGGTTGGGAAGACTTTAACTTTGATTTGAGGTACATGCAGTAGTGTATTCTCTGTATAATTTCTTGGGTTATAAATAGCACCTGCAATATCTAAGATTTCCTCTGTGATTAGAGTGAAGTTATTAGTGGAGAGTCTGTTGCAAGTTTTCTCAGGACTGGGATGCCAGGTTCTCCAGTTGTTCAGCCCCCAGTGCTGGCAGATGTAGGTGAATGCACTTATGCTTGGGTCCCAGAGTGGTATAAGCTAAAACCAGTGTTATCAGATCCAAGCTAGGCAACAGTTGAGCCTCCCAGTAGTTTACTTAGATCTCAGTAGTGTCATCCGTGGGCCAGGATGAGTAGATGAGTTCTTAGGCACCTGGGCAACCAATATGGCATAGGCTATGGCACAGCAGCAGCAGCAACATGACCTTCTGAGCCATATGCACTGGTGCAGTCAGTTGGTACAATGGGCTGGGTAGGCCTTGCAGGTTGGACAGGCTCAATCTCAGACCCCCATGAGAAATGTTCAGATACCAACAGTAACAAACTGATTGGGCAAGCCCCTGACCCCCAGTCTGTGTACATGGGGTGGTGGAGAGAATCCAGGTCAGCAGGTTTGTTTGTAGGCCCCCCAGTGGTGTATAGAGCACTGCCAACAGTAGGCAGGGGTGAGTCCACTACCAGGTCATTGGCTAAATGCTTGGTGAAAGGCAGCAATGGCCATGTTGCTGCTCCACCACTAGGGACATGGTGCTACCTTCAGTGATGGCAGCCAAGCTGACGGATGGAGAACACATACGCACGCACGCCACTAAAACCTCATCCCTGGTAACACTCACGCCTCTGTCTAGGGTGTGACAGCCCATGATCATTCATGCTAGGTCAATAGCCAGCTCTTTTCTTGCACCTCACCGTAAGCACTGATGAGCTCCAGGACAGTGCCCAGTCTGTTGGGTCAGAGTTCTAAATCAGTCTTTGCTATAGCTGCTTAGCTCTTAGAGAATGTGAAAGACCTCGCACAAACTTCCTCCCTGGAGCAGTGTCTTTACACAATCTTCTAGCAGCCTCCTATACTATTTTCAGGGAATATGAAGGTCAAAGGGCTCTCCCATGGTGAGGTTTGCAGAAGTCCATGATGAGGAGGTGGACCACCGAGAATTTCTCACTTATCCTTTTTCTGCACTGGGATGTCTCTTTCAGCTCCATGCTGATGACAGCAGACTACCTCACTTTTATCTCCATCCTTGCTTTAGGCATTGCCTATCACTTTCATGTTGAATTTCAGTTTTCTATTTTGAATGCTTTATTCATATATCTTAATATTTTGGCTTCTCTTAATGAAAGAACTGAGTAATATTTAATTACTTAATATTTTGGCTTCTCTTAGTGAAAGAACTGAGTAAAATATGCTTCTAGTCAATGATTTTCAAGCCTCCCCCTTAGCTATATTCCTTACATGCCCTGTGACATTGGGCAAACTATTCATCTACCCTGTGCCTACCTTTTCTCACTGAAAAATCTAGGTAAAGTCTCTATTTCAAAAGTTTTGTGAAAATCAAAATGAGTCTTAACAAATTCAAGAAGATTAAAATCATGCTGAATATCATTTCCAACTACAATGGTATCAAAATAGAAATCAGTAGCAAAAAAAAAGAAAAATGGAAAATTCTCAATATGGGAAAATTAAACAACACGCTTCTGAACATCTGTGTGCCAAGGAAGAAATCAAAAGGAAAACTGAAAAATAGCTTGACATAAATGACAATAGAAATACAACTTACTAAAATATATAATATATAACAAAAGAAGATCAAAAAGAAAACTTAATAGCAATAAATGTCTACATTGAAAAAGAAGATCTCAAATAAATAACCTAACATTATGCCTCAAGTAATGAAAAGAGAACAAATTAAACCCAAGGCAGCAGAAAGAAGGAAATAATGATTAGAACATAAGTAAATCAAATAGAGAATAGAAAATATGAATAAAACTAAGAGTTCATATTCTGAAAAAAATACACAAAATCAACAAACCCTTAGCTAGACTAAGAAAAAAAGAGAGAATATTCAAATAAATAAAATCAATATTGACAGTGGAGACGTCACAACAGATGCCTCAGAAATAAACCAATCCTAAGGGACCATTATAAACATTTATACGTCAACAAATTGAATAATTTAAAGGAAATGGATAAATTTGCAGAAAAATACAACCTACCAAGATTGAACAGGAAAGAAATATAAAGCCTGACAATTCTGGGTTTCTTTTTATAAAGTGAAAGCACCTGGAGAAATTAAAAAAAAAAAAAAAAAAAGAAAGAAATATAAAGCCTGAAGGCTAATAACAAATAAAAAGACTGAATAAGTAAAGGAAAACCTCCTGACAAAGAAAAGCCCATTCTCAGATGATTTCACAGTGAATTTCAGTGAATTCTCCCACTCAAAGAATTAATACTAATACTTCCTAAACTCTTCCAAAAAATAAAGCTAGAGGAAACACTTAACAAACACATTTTATGAGGCAGGCATTACCTTGATATTTACGCCAGTCAAAAGCATTACAAGAAAACTACAAGGAGGAAAAAGAATAATATCCAAAAGTCTCCCGAATCCCTTTTTCCATCTAAAGTTCCACACCAAAAAAAGAAAAGAAAACTAAAAGCCAATATCACTAATGAACACTGATGCAAAAAATTCTCAATACAATATTAGCAAATTACAGTCAACAATATTTAAAAGATTATATATCATGACAAAATGAAATTTATCCCTGGCATGAAAACCTGGCTCAACATATGCAAATCAGTCGTCATGATACATCATATTAACAGAATAAAAGAGAAAAACCACATAATCAACTCAATTGATGCAAAAAAAAAAAAGTATTAAACAAAATGCAACATCTTTTCTTGATAAAATTTCTCAGTGGTTTAAGTATAGAAGAAATGTTCCACAAATAATAAAGGCCATTTCCAAAAAATCCACAGCTAACATAATCAATGGAAAAATCTGAATGCTTTTCCACTAAGATCTGGTACAAGGCAGGAATGCCCACTCTTGCCATGACCACTCAGTATAGTAAAAACAATCACGTAAGAAAAAGAAATAAAAGGCACCCAGATTAGAAAGAAAAAGGTAAAATTATTTCTATTTGCAGATGATATGATTCCATATTCAAAAAACCCAAAAATTCCATACACAAAAAAAACTATTAGAACTAATAAATGAATTCACTAAAGTTACAGAGTACAAAACTCAGTAGTATTTATATATACAAATAAGTACCTAGCCAAAAAAGAAATGGAGAAAACAATTCCATTTATGACAGAATCAAAAAATAAAACACTCAGGAATTTAAGCAAGGTGGTAAAAGATCTATACATTGAGAACTATAAAACATTGATGAAAGAAATTAAAAACACAAATAAATGGAATATATCCCATGCTCATAGATCAGAAGAATTAATACTGCTAAAATGTTCATACTACCCAAAGCAATAAATAGATTCAATGCAATCCTTATCAAAATTACAAATGTCATTCTCTACAGAAAAAAACAATCCTAAAATTTGTATAAAGTCAAAAAAGACCCAAAATAGCTTAAGAAATTCTGAGAAAGAAAAACAAAGTTGGAAGTATCATGCGTCCTGATTTTAAATTACATTACAAAGATGTAATAATCAAAATAGTCTGGTATCAGCATTAAAAAAGACACATAGACCAGCAGAACAGAATAAAGATGGCACCAGACACCTGGTCACTTCACACTGTTGTTTCGACACTTCACACACTTCACACTGGTTGTTTCGACATATTAACAGCATTAAGGAAAGGGGAGGATAGAGAAGAGGAGAACCTGTCGCGTATTAAAGAAGATTTGAGATAAATCAACTAAATAAAATATTATCCTTATTTAAATGCTACTTCTAATAAACCAACCACAAATAACACTTCTTAGAAAAATAGGAAAATTTTAAATGGCCTTAAGTTTTAAATAACATTGAAGAATTAGTGTTATTTTTGTTAGATATAACAATAGTACTGTGGTTACATTTTTAAGCCCTTCTCTGTTGGCAATACCTACTGAAGAATTCATAGACAAAAATGATATTTGTATTTATATATAAATAATTTATAAATAAAATTCTTAGCGGGATGACAAGCCAGCCAAAGGATAGTAGAAGACATGAATTAAAATTGAAAAGTTGCTAACAATTTTTGAAACTGAGTAATTGATGTGAGTTCAGTATACTAATTACATTTTCATAATGTTTGAAAAATTCCATAATAAAAAGATATTTTTAATTCTTGGTCAAGTTCAGGTGTCACATAATCATTCTCCAGCAATTCTACCCCAAACCTATGCAAACTAACCTGATAATTGATATAATTACATGATGCTTTGTTCACCTTTCAGCCTCTTTACTCATTGAGTATCTCAATTCCACACTGCCCCCAGGGCCAAGAAAATACATAATTGGATAGGTCCTAAAAAATAATAGACTACATGTATCAGTTGGTTTCACAGCTAGTGACACCATAAAAGCATTTGGTGTGAGGCCCACCCTAGTTTAAGGTAATATTAGGTTTACGTCAGATGAGAAATGTATGTAGGTTACTATGAAACTCTTAAGACAGACTGTGTTATGGTCCATTATTTCACTCCAGGAAACACAGTTGACAGCATCCTTTCTGATGTGCCATGCAATTTTCAACTTGCTCAGCTTATTGATGTTGCTGGGACAATTTTGCCCTCAATGGGCATTCAATAATGTCTAGAGGCATTTTTGGTTATCGTGACTGGGAAAGTAGAAGGCTGCTACTGGTATCTAGTAGGCACTGGTCAAAGATGTTCTTAACATCATGTCATACACATGCCAGCTCTTTACAACAAGATTTATTTGGGCCAAAATATTGACGGTCCTGAGGTTGTGAAACCCTGACTTTGAATAATGCCTAGTTTATAATATGTAGTCAATAAATGTTATCCAGAAAGAGGAGGAGGGAGGAATGATGTTACACAAAGGAGATGAGATCGTTGCAGCTGCTTTCTGCTATGAGTGTCAAGACATCACGACCTGCTGTCATTAGCTGTACCTCCTAATTTCAGCCACCACCTGTTCTTCTACATATACAATTGGTTTTAATGAGACTGGATAAGAATTATAAATCGGTGGGCCCTAGAAGAAATGACAAACACCTGACCAGATGAAGTTTTATAAATAGGGAGGTGAGTGCCAAAGCCTCCTGTAACTCTATCACATGGCCGCTATCTCTTATCCCACAATTATCTCAAGCCTGAGAGCAATAAATGGCAAGATCCAATTACCAGGCATGAGAGCTGGCAGTTTATTCAGCCCACTAGCCTTTAAAGATTGAATCATACAACTCAGGTCTAATATACCACAGCTCACTAAGGTCTGTATTATAAAACCTAAGAAGCCAAAAAACCTCCAAAGATCCTGTAATCCAATCGGGAGACAAAGTGAAGAATGGCTGGGGACGAGAACAGAGTACACCCTATGAGTATATAGGATCAGTGATATTACAGCCTTCTTCAGACTAAGCTTTGGCTAACCACACTTTGACAAAACAAAATACAGAAACAAGCTTCTGCCAGCAAAGGCTTGAGCCACAAACCAAAGAGCAATCTGCGTGTATACATGATGTGGAAAGAACTGCCTGTCAGATGGTTTTTCTCAGCCACAGGCTCACATGCAGTGGTATCATCTTTAAATTATGAAGGACAGTTTGATTTTTTAACTACCCAGGCATGCAGGGAACCAGGGAAGGATAATACCCTCTGTTGACAAGTTAATGTCTCAGCCGGAAAGACCAATTAGGAAAAGTGTCATTTAGGGTATTGCCTATACTTCCAGAATCAACTCAATGTTTTTGTTTGAATTGACATCTCAAGAGAACAACTAAATGCTGAGGCTCTGGAGCCACACAGAGCTGTATTTCAGTATTAGCTCTGCCATTCTCTGATTGTGTAATCTAGGAAAAGTTACTTAACTTATCCAGACCCCAATTATTTCCACTCTAGAATAGGGATAGTAATAATGGCTATCTGTGGAGTTGTGTTGAGGATTAAGTGTGATAGTTCAAGTAGAATAACAATCCCCATACTCAGCACAGAATAAGCCCTGGGTAAATACTGGTTGCCTTGTGGTCCATTGGTTTCCATCAAAGAAATTATATATTTTATTTTCATATATCATCTGCTATATTTGAGAGCAAAAGACACAGGTCCTGTCAACCACATCACACATACATAACTGTAAATTGGGGTGCAGGGGTCTACATATTCTAAATATAGAACTATAAACAAAAAAACTGTGACTCATGAATTTATTCATGATTATTCCCAGATCTGGACATAGCATTTCTTACAGTTTTGATACAGCTATTCAAATATTTGGCTTTCTATGGTCTTTTCTATATTCATATTGCCACCATTTTGGAAAAAAAAAATATTTCTTTTAAATAATTTCTCCTTTGCATACTTTTATTTCTCTGCCATGATACTGGGCAACCACTGTCAGGAATCCATCAGCAACAGAAGTTCCACCCGGAGAGATTTACCATCAGTCAATGCAGTAGCTCAGTCTCGGGAACTGTAATGAGAAAACAAACCCATTTCTCCCTGGAATTCTGAAGCTAAGCTATGCAAAGTCCACCATTAGAAAACAACTGCCTATAATGAAAGAAATACTTAGTAAAAGCATTGCCAGTTTCACATATAGAAGAAAGTAATAACAAGCTAGGATACGAGAATGAGGGAAAGGAAGGAAAGAAGCATGAACTTGGTATGAAATTGGTATTTCCCCTGATTGTTTCTGACTTGGGATACATCAGTCTTCATTAGTAAGTGAAACATGAAAAATGCCACGATTACTAACATTTTTTGAGTGCCTACTATGTAGTAGGCACTGTTCCAAGTGTTTTACACATATTAACTTACAATAATCTTATGAGGTGGAAATTATGACACCTTCATTTTCTAAGATGAGGAAAAAGTAGATTGGAGAGATGAAGTACCAGGATTACACAGATAGTAAGTGGCAGAGCTGGGATTCAGACTCAAACAGGATGGGTCCGGAGACTTTCCTTTTAACCTCTACACATCAATGTTGTGTGTGAAAATAGGTTTCGAAATTGAGCCAACAACCCATTTCACGAAATAACACTAGATGATGAAGCTATGCTCTCATTGTAGTAATAATTTAAATGATTTGGCTTCCTGCCAAAGATTAATGTTGTGTTTTAAGGAGAATAAAAATAATCTTTTAATTCACTCGGTTTGGACAGTTTAACCCACAAAACATTCAGAATTTGGTGGTTGTAATGGGATACAGTTTTTCTTCCAATAGTTAAACATTTTTACCAGAAAGGAAGATGAGGGTTTCTCCAAATAGTTTAACTTAACTATTAAAGGCTGTCTTAAATTGTTCTAATTTTTCATTGTCTTAGTCTATTTAATTCACAAATTTCTTGTTTCCTCGTCAGTGAATAAAGTTTATTTAAACTCAGTCTTTCCTCTCATTGGCTCACAAGCACCATCTAGTGAAGAAACAAAGTAATTACAGAACAGTTGCTGATGGGGATCCCCATTTATTCTTAATTTGTGTTAACAAAGCCAACACCATTTTATCATTGTTCTAAAACAGAGATTTGTTAAATGCAAATGCTATGTGTAAGGCTAAAAATATGCATTTCAATGTTTTCTATTGTTTTGAGTTTGCAGAAATTGAGAATAGCCCACTTTATATTTCTAACTCCTATTGGCCTTTCTACTGCTGATGAATATGCACTCTTGGACACTTACGTGTTATGTGTCATAATACCAATATCCCAGAATGCATTTTGGAAACTGGTTATTCTATATCAGTCAATGCTTCACTGCTTCACTTCTCCATTTCAGTTATCAAATTATAATGGTTTTATTTTATTCCTATATCCAGCTAACCATTTGAGAAAAACCTCGGCCCTCAAGAAGCTCACAATGCAGATTTAGACATGAAGGAAATAACATATTACAGGTATATGATATGTGTAGAATAAAATTAATCAGTTCCAATTGATTAGAAGGGTCAGATAGAATTGGCTACCATTTGGCAATTACATTGGAGGGCAAAGAGCACATCTTAGTCTATAGAAAAGCTCTCTTAGTCAATCTCTGCCTAACCAACTCACTAGATCAACTAAAGCTCTCTATTATGTCTGTAAAATACATTAGTTCATGCCATTTCACACTGAATGCTTAGGGCTGGAAGGCTACTCTGAAATATTCATGAACTTCTCTTCCTACTGGCTTAGTTGTATGCTTAACAAGAGGCAAACAGGTTTTCTTCCAAAATGTCCATACCAGTTTACTTGTATTTATACAATGTTAATGACACAATTTAATTAAATAAAACATCAGCCAATAAAATATAAGTTTAAAATTGGTGTTAATGCAATAGGGACTTTGCCTAACAAATGCAATCAGTGTAATCTGGTTTATTGTACCCTCAATGAATCCCCAACAATAAAAAAAAAAAAAAAAGAATTGGTGTCAAATGAGATTAAAATGAAACACCTATGAGACACAAAGGGAAACCTACATTCAACTTACCTTAAAAGAGTTTTTAGGTTTTTGTTGTAATTGTTTAAACACATGGAAAACTTAACTTATGCTGACTGGTATGTATTATGCAAGAAAAACGATGCACAGTAATTCTAGCTTCTCAAACTTTAAAATTAAGTGAACAAAAGATGATGAAAGGATTTATAACCAAGAACTCCATTATAAAGTGTCACAAAGATACAGGGTGGCCACAAAGTTCATGTACAATTTAAAAATACATGCGAACTTTATGGCCATCCTGTATAGCAGTATCAAAGAAAGCAAAAGTGCAAAATGAGGTTATAGTTCTGGAAAAATAAGAATAATAAATTAGGCTGTTAAAAATGTATTTAGGGCAAAATGAGAGCATGAGAGGTGTACATTTTTGGACTTTGGTAAATGATGTCATAATAATAAGAAGCAAAGAGAAAGTTGATCTCAAATCCTATTTTCTTTTGTTTTCTATAAAAGAGGGTGAACCTTAGCTGGAAAGGGACTGTAAAAAAGACCTCCTACCTCCTCATTTGGACATGCAAATTCCAAATTTTTTCCCAGAACATGCCTTGAGATTATGGAGACTGTTTTTAGCCTTCTTTAAGGAATGAAGACAAACAGGAAAGGCAGAACAAGACTGATATTGGGCTAATGTGTTCATGAACAAAATGGCAAGAAGCAGACATTGCAAATGATGGACTGGAAATAATCATCCTACCTACATTTCAGAATGAATTATTAAAATCTCATACAATTATAACCTAAAAGGGAACCATGCCAATAGAATGTGAATCAGAATTAGTTCATAAGAAATAATTCCTCCCCGAATTAACTCATTTCTGTTTTTGTATGTTTATTAGGTTAGTCAGTTTCCTATTTCTGTGTATTTTTAGAAGATGTCTGACAAAGCCTCTAAAGATATTTTTCTGGACAAAAAGTGAAGAAATGTGAGTTTACTATATTTATTGCTGTTTGTACCTAAATTATCCTGATGAACAGATCAAAGCCAGCCTTGAAAGAGTCTGAAGCACATGTTGTTCAGTTTCATCCTAAGCCCTGAAAAGTGAGGAAATCTTTTTTTCTTCAATGAATTCAATGAGAAAATTGAT
Organism: Loris lydekkerianus; assembly: GCA_963574355.1. Lineage (NCBI taxonomy): Eukaryota > Metazoa > Chordata > Mammalia > Primates > Lorisidae > Loris > Loris lydekkerianus. Next base: position 7,291 of record CAUYPK010131394.1, on the reverse strand, counting down.
GCCATACTTGCAGGTTACACAAAAATAGAAGAAACGGTCAACCCATTCGATGGCAGATTCAGGAACCTGACCTCAAAGGATAAAAATAATGGGCCCAAATGAGTCAATTTAAAAAAGAAGAAATGGATGTGTAAATGGGAGAAGAATGGATTACAGTATCAGGAGCATGTGTGGAAAATGAGTTAAGGGTGTTAGGTAAGTTCAATATAATAAAGTGAAATGTCAAAAGAGTTCATTTGTCTGTAGACTATATTATTATAATTAAAGAATGAATAGTCTAGAGAGGAGATATTTTTCATAGTGGCTGGTCATTGGTGTCAAATGTTACAGAAATGTCAAAAAATACATTATAAGATTTACATTTGATGAGGAGGTTATTGTTGGCTTTCAAGAATGACTTCAAATAAACAATAAGGTAGGGGTAAACTCACATTCTCTTTGGGTAGCAAACAGAATGTAAGGGAAAGTAACTACCCATTTGAGGGCTTTGATTGGTACAAGGAAGAAAATAATTTAAAGTAGAGAGGAAAACTAATATTGGATTATTGTTAAGTTCTCCTGTTTTAAGAAAATATTGATAATTTTATGCAATTTAGAGCAAATAAAACTATAATTAAAGCCCACAAGCTATATACTTAGTATTTCTAGATTATTATCCAGCTTCAATAATAATCAGCAATTCCTCTAATAATCAGCAATTCCTCATTTTATTTTAATTTTATAAATCTTATAAATAAGCTCATCAGAAAGACTAACTCTAGATGATATAGAGTAATTATAATATGGTTTAGCAGAATTATTTGGCTATTAAAAAAAAAAAAAAAAGGAGGCTAAACTGTGAGCAACAGAAGACAGAAAGGTAATTTCCACGAGAAAGAAAAAACACAAGTATAGTACAGCAAGGGGAAGAGGAGAGGAGAAAGAGGGGAGGGAGAGGTGAAAGGGGGATTGGCATGACCTCATCTAATGTGCACTATGTGAGGGTGTTCAACACGCCACCTGGGTGAAGGGTTCAACTACAACTTGAATTTTACCTTACAATTGAAAACAATGTAACCTAAACATTTGTACCCTCATATTAATCTGAAATTAAAAAAAAAAAATTCCATCAGCTCTACTGTAAATAAACAACTGCTATAGAGAATATGGACAAGCATGGGACAAAAAGGGTCAGAAGATGATGAATATGCCAAATAACAAAAAAGAAGAGGACCAGAATTAGGAGGACAGAACCCTGCCTGGCCCTATTACCAGGTTAGACCACAAGCTTTATGATTTTCTGGTAAGAAAAGAGTTAATTCCAGAACCACAATGTGGTTTTGTAGTTGAATTATTTGTAGCTTGTTGGGTTGATGTGGATGCTTAAGTATATAATAAGGTCTACAGGGATACCATGAAAGAAAGAAAGGGAAGGGGAAGGAGGAACAGGAAAGAAAAGAAAAAGGGAAAAGTTAAGAGCAGCTTGCACTTAAAAATGAGTAGTTCTCAAGAGGGACTCTACCTAACAAATACAAATATTGTAATCTTTGTACCTTCACATTAATCTGAAATAAAAAATAGTAAATAAAATAAATAAAAATTAAAATGAATAGTTCTGATCCTAGGAATGGATCACACGATCCTTCTCATGGCACCAAACCAAATCGACTAATTCTTCATTTCTAAAAGGTGAAGAAATCTTTCTGAAAAATTGAGCCTGCCAAACACATGCATGAAATTAAGCAAATGTCAAACTATTACATTACATGGTATTTCTTTGCTTCTTTGTTTAGTATCCTGAAGAGTTCACAAAGACAAGTAGTTCCCAACTTACCAAGAAGTTGTTTTCTAAAAGTTTATTGGAAGATCAGTTCTATGACAGCATAGGGTTGTGATTCAGAGTGAAGACGTATAGCACAGGTTCAAATCCCCCACACTTAATAACTGGGAGCCTGAGCTTCCCCATCTGTAAAATGGGATAACTACTCAAAGGGTTGGTCTGTTGTGATCAATGCATTATTAGATTTTAAAGTCTTCAGAATGGTGGCTGTTACTCAGTGTTTAACACAAACAAATGTTAGCTATTATAATTAACACCCTTATAGAAGCAGGAACATGAAGATAATAGGGCTGCGGCTATGGGGAAAAAAACAGAAGGGAAATACCATGTAACCAGAGATTTGATCATGCACAGGCATTCCTCATTTATCGTGCTTTGCAGATATTTTGCCTTTTACAAGTTAAAGATCTATGCAACCCTGCATAAAACAAGTCTTTCTGTGCCATTTTCTCAACAGCATGTGCTCACTTCATGTCTTTGCATCACCTTTTGGTCATTCTCTCAATATTCCAAACTCTGTCACTATTATTATATCTGTTATGGTGACCTATGATCAACAATCTTTGATGTTGCTGTTATAATTGTTTGGGGGCCCCACAAATTGTGCCCATATGAGACAGTGAACTTGATCAATAAATGCTGTATGCGTCCTGACTGCTCCACCCACCAGCCATTCCCATGCGTCTCTCTCCCTCTCTTCAGGCCCACTAATTCCCTGAGATACAACAATATTGAAATTAGGCCAGTTGACAACCCTAAATGGCCTCTAAGTGTTCAAGTAGGAAGAAAGTGTCACAAATCTCTCACTTTAAATTAAAAGCTAGAAATGATTAACCTAAGTGAGGAAGGCATTTTGAAGGCCAGATAGGCCAAGAGCTAGGCCTCTTATGTCAAACAGTGAGCCAAGTTGTGAATGCAAAGGAAAAGTTCTTGAAGGAAATTAAAAGTGTTCCTTCAACTAACACGCAAATGCAAAACACGCAAGAAAGCAAAACAGCCCTATTGCTGATATGGAGAAAGTTTGAGTGGTTTGGATGGGAGATAAAACCAGCCACAACATTCCCTTCAGCCAAGCCTAATCCAGAGCAAGGCCCTAACTCTCTTCAATTCTGTGAAGGCTGAGAGAGGTAAAAGAAACTGTAGAAGAAAAGTTGGAAGCTAGCAGAGGTTGGTTCATGAGGTTTTTAGGAAAGAATTCATCTCCAGAACATAAATTCCAGGGTGAAGTTGCAAGTGCTAACACAGAAGCTGCAAGTTATCTTGAAGATCTAGCTAAGATCACTGATGAAAGTGGCTACTATAAACAACAGATTCTTAATGTAGACAAAACAGCCTTCCATTGGACTTTTATACCAAGGGAGAAGTTGAGACCTGGATTCAAATCTTCAAAGGACAGGCAGATTTTCTTATTAGGGGCTAATGTAGCTAGCTAGTAGCCTTAAGTTGAAATCAATACTAGTTTACCATTCTGAAAATCCTAGGGCCCTTAAATTGTGCTAAATCTACTCTGCCTGTACTCTAGTAATGCAACAAAGCCTATCAGGGCTTTTTCTTTTCTGCTGCACGTGGGAAGAATAAGAGTTGTCTTGAGCCACATGGTAAATACACAAACACTAACAAAAGCTGATGAGCCAAAAAAAGGTCCAGGCATACTTTTCACAATATCGGACATCACAGATAAGTAAGACAGTTCTCAAATAATCTGCATGCAGCCCATGAGCCACAGGTTGGACATCCCAAGGCAACAGCCCATCTGTTTACACTGTGGTTTACTGAATATGTTAAACCTATTGTTGTGACCTATTGCTCAGAAAAGAAAGATTTCTTTCAAATATGACTGCTCATTGATGGTATACCTGGTCACCCAAAAGCTCTGATGGAGATGTAAAGGAAATGAATGTTATTTCATACCTGCTAATGCAACAGCCATTCTACAGCCTGTGGGTCAGGGAGTAGTTTTGACTTTCAAGTCTTTGTCTTAAGAGATAAATTTGTAAGGCTGTGACTGACATAGATAGCGATTTCCTGATGGAGCTGGGGAGGCTGAGGCAAGAGAATTGCTTAAGCCCAGGAATTTGAGGTTGCAATGAGCTATGATGCCACAGCACTCTACCAAGGGTGACAAGTGAGACTCTCTCAAAAAAAAAAACAATCCTTTCCTTTCTGGAAAGGATTCACAAGTATAGATGTCACTAAGAATATTTGTGATTCAGAAGAGGAGGTCAAAATGTCAACACTAACAGAAATTTGAAAGAATTTGTTTCCAATTCTCCAGGATAACTTGCGAAGTTCAAGACTTCAGTGGAAGAAGTAACTGCAGATGTTGTGGAAAGAGCCAGAAATCCAGAACTAGAACCAGAGCCTAAACATGTGACCATGACCGAAGTGTTGCAACCTTCTGACAACACTTGAACAGATGAGAAGTTGCTTCTTATGAATGAGCAAAGAAAGTAGTTTCTTAAGGTGGACTCCACTCCTGGTAACAATGCAGAGAACATTGTTGAAATGACAACAAAGAATTTAGAATATTACATAAACTACACTGATGAAGGGGTGACAGAGTTTGAGAGGCCTGTAATTTTGAAAAAAATTCTGCTATGAATAAAATGCTATCACATAGTATCACATGCAACAGAGAAATCTTTTGTGGAAGAAAAAGTCAATTGATGCTGCAAACTTAATTGTTGTCTTATTTAAGAAATTGCCACAACTTCCTAACCTTCAGCAATTCCCACCCTAATCAGCTTTCAGCAATCAACATTCTACCCAGCAAAAAGCAACTCCCACCTTAATCAGCTATCAGCCATTTCTACCCAGCAAATAGATTAAAAATCACTGAAGGCTCAGATAATTACATTTTTTTAGCAATAAAGTATTTTTGATTAAGATATATTTATTATTTTATGCTACAGCACATTTAATAAATTACTGTATAGTGTAAGCATGTTCTATATATGTACTAGGAAACCAAAATATTTGTATGATTTATATTGTGATTTTTGCTTTATTGTGGCAGTCTAAAACCATATCCACAATATTTCCGAGGTCTGCTTGTGTCATATATACCTCTCTATATGCATGGGAGGAGACTTCTGTCTAATATATCTCCCAAAATGTTTAGCAGAACACATTTAAATTCCACATATCCTGCTAAATTTAAGAACAAAACTATACTCACACATAACTAAACTTTGAAATTCAGTGATTGGGCCAGGCACAGTGGCTCACACTATAATCACAGCACTTTTTTTTTTTAAATTAAATCATAGCTGTGTACATTAATGTAATCCCAGGGTACAATGTACTGATTTTATCTACAATTATAATCACAGCACTTTGTGAGGCCAAGATGGGAGAATCATTTGAATCATTCAAGACCAGCCTGGGTAACATAGTGAGACATCTCTCTCTACAAAATTTTTGAAATTAGGCAGATGTGGTGGTATGCGCTTATGGTTCTAGCTACTCAGAAGACTGAGCCAGGATTGCTTGAGCCCAAGAGTTTAAGATTGTAGTGAGCTGTGATTGTCCCATTGCACTCTAGCTCAGCCAACAGAGCAGAGCCCTGTCTCAAGAAAAAAAAAAAAAAAATAGTGATCAGGCTCAGCACCTATAGCTCAGCAGCTAGAGCGCCAGCCACAAACACTGGAGCTGGAGGCTTCAAACCCAGCCCAGGCCTACCAAACAACAATGACAACTACAACCATAAAATAGCTAAATGTTGTGGCTGGGGTCTGTAGACCCAGCTACTTGGGAGGCTGAGGCAAGAAAATTGCTTTAGCCCAAGAGTTTGAGATTAGATGCTATGGCACTCTAATAGTGAGACTCTGTCTCAAAAAAAATCATGATCAGATGACAATAGGAAATGCTGTGTATTGCATTTTTTCTCTTGGAGATTTACAGTGTATATCATTTTCAACAGTGTGATTAAAAAATGAAAAACATGCCACCTCTCCCAGGTCATCAGGAAAGAGGAAAGGGGGTCTGGACCTTTTCCCCTCGTGGATTGTTGGTGTGGACAGACGGCTGGAGACATGCAGTAAATTGGCGGATTGCTGTATATGAGGTGTAATTTAAAACCACAGACACTGTGGTAGAGATTTTCCTTGTTTGGTCGTGCTGGCCAGCAGGCTCCTCTCTCATGGAGGACAGCAGCTTGCAATTCCTGGCAAAACCCAACTGATGAAAATTTATTCCTGGGCCGAGTTTAACGACCCGAAAGGGGTCCCGCTCAGACCCACAAGGGATTAGGCAACCTGATGGAAAATTGAAGGGAAGGGATCCTGCCCGGGAAACAGACATTTTGAATTGTCCGAAATGGTGGGCACCTTCCCCCAGAACAACAGGAGTGATTAAATAGACTGGACCATTGCTGGTGGGGAATATTGGTGTGGGCCGGCAGTTCAGGCTGTGAGGTGAACTGGCAGGGGGCTGGACTCAAAAGTCCAGATTCAAAAGTGAAACTCTGAGCCACAAAAACTGAGGATAAGGTCTCCATGCCCTGCAGCCTCGGGAGCCAGCAGAACTAAAGCTGATGGCAGCCAGCACCCTCCCCCACAGCCGTTTGCAGTTGCCAGTTTACAGGAGAACATGGGAGCAGAGTGGAAAGATTTATGAAGCGGGGACTCCTACACCGATTTGGGAGGTCGGATAGGAGTGCTATCTGGAACAGAGAGCTGAGGTTGGACAATAATTTGGTAATAAACTTTTACAAAACTCCAAAATGGCAATCAATGAGGTAGGGTGGTTACCATGGTAACAGTGTAAACAGTGAACCAGGTATAAGTCTGGAAAACACTCACAGCGAAACCTGGTGTCCAGAAAGTATATTGCATTATAAATATATTCCTAAGAAAGTTGATCCCTACTTCATATATACAGATGTATATTTCTACGTACATACAAGAATAATATTTTTGTGGTTGGTGCCTTTTTTTTCTTTTCCTCATCACTTTCTAGGAGGAACTATTCTTAATTTTTTTCTTCTTTCTTTTATTTTCATTGTTTCCATTTTTAATTTTTTCTTTCTTCATTTTTAACTTTTTTATGAGAACCAATTTTATTTTCTCCTTTCTCCCTTCTCTCATCTTCTTCTTCCCTTCTTGTGAGTTCTGAGAGTGCTTACATCAGATTTTTAGAGGTTTATTTGTTTGTTCATTTTGTTTGTTTTTTTACCTCTTCTTTTCTTTTTTTTTTTTTATTATAGATAAAAATACGCACCATAGATGTAGCCCGACCCATTACCCTCCCTCCACCCAAACCTCCCCCCTCCCTTCCCCTTCCTTGGTCCTTTTACCATAGTCTTGTGGTATAGTTGGGTTATAGCCTTCATGTGAAAGCTATAGTTTAGCTTCATAGTAGGGCTGAGTACATTGGATACTTTTTCTTCCATTCCTGGGATACTTTTCTAAGGAGAATGTGTTCCAGCTCTATCCATGTAAACATGAAAGAGGTAAAGTCTCCATCTTTCTT
>CAUYPK010131393.1:0-32844 GCA_963574355.1 Loris lydekkerianus | reverse complement strand
TCCTTTTGGAAAGATGTTTGGAGAACACTTAAAGATCTAAAAATAGATCTGCCATTCAATTCTCTAATTCCTCTACTAGCTATATACCCAGAAGACCAAAAATAACAATACAGCAAAGATATTTGCACCGTTTAGTTATTTTTATCAGAATATGGTTGTTTATTCATTGTTCTGCCTATCTTTGGTGGGAGGACTTCTAGTCAGCCATCTTGATAACGTCACTCCCTATGGGTAAGTGTTGAAGTTTTCTGCATCTATTGAGATTTTATTTGATTTTTCTTTTTGATTTTAAAAATATTTTAAATTACCTTAATTACGATTATTAGGCAAAGCTAATTTAGTCATTGACCATTATAGCTTTGTACATAGTACTATGTATATCACTTGGTTTAGCTTTCAAATGGTCTGTATAAGATTTCTGCATCTATATTTACAAATGAGATTGATTAGTTTTCTAATATTATAATTTTATATCATGTTTTGGTATTGAGTTTATGCTGTAGAAAAGCAGACCTAGTATGTAAAAACACGTCTTCAGGACTAGTTCTTGACCACAGCTGGGAGATGAGGAATGAATCTTTGAAATATTCTGCCTGATAAGAATATTTTGTATGTCTGAGGCTTTGGATACTTGGTACCAGTTTGATCAGATAGTTCATGATTTATGACGAATGCTGGTTTTAGATCTTGAGTATCGAAGGTCAGTCATGCAATTGCTGCATGACTACCTGTGAGACTCTAACAAAAACCTATGATGCCAAAGCTTGTTTGGGCTTCCCTGGTCAGCAACACTTTGCTTGTGTTGTCAGATATTATTGTCAGAAGAATTAAGCATATCTGTGAGACTCCACTGGAAGTAGACATTGGAATCTTGCACTTGTTTCTTCTAGAATTCATCCCATGCTCCTTTTCCTTTTGCTGACTTTACTCTGTATTCTTTTATTGTGATAGCATATAACCAACAAGATAATAATTTTTCTAAGTCCTGTGAGTCCTCCTAGTTGATCATCCAGCCTGAGTGTAGTCCTGACCACCCCGACACAGCTGATTTCAGAAGTAGTGTTCACTGATATGACACTGACTCACTGAAACATGATGAAAGCACTGTGTGAGGAAACGGGAGGATGATGATGGGATGGGGAATGACAAACCTTTTTTGCCTCAATGGCTATGAGGTCACCCAGGGTGTGGGATAGCAAGTGTGCTATGATCAGTTACTACAAGTAATACTTTCCATTGGATTTTAGAAATGATTGACCTATCCCCTGAGGAGTTGGCTCATTGGATACATAAAAAAATGCAAAATAATGAAAGCGAATTAAATATGCAATCCCTTCATTATTTTTATCTGTAATAGCCAAAATGAAAGTAAAGAAGAATGTAGGGCTGAGTCCCGGCATTGTTCCATCCTCAAATCTTGGCCTGCCTAAGCTATGACTACTAGCTTCAAGGATGTTAGCAATGGGGAAATCTATGTTGTTAAAAGCAGATAGTGGCTTTGTGGCCTCTGGTCACCTAAAGCTAGTCCAGGTGATAGGTGTGTGTGTGTGTGTGTGTGTGTGTGTGTGTGTTTGCCAAACTGAGAAACTGCATTCTGGGTTAATATAATCTGTTTTCTGAATACCCTTTACTGAAGTAAATTGACAGTGACTAACTTCGAAACAGTCCTTGGTTTTGAATGCTGCAGAAAGAAGGAGCATGTTTGGGTTGATGCAGGATCAAAAGCTTACTATTAGATAATTAAAAACATCTATATATCACCCAAATATACAGCAGGTTCATGCTGAAGGGATAACTAAACCCAGCTACCTGGACAAAAGACATGGAAAGTTTGCTTCTTCTGAGAGGAGGAATTGACCTTTACTTCTTTTAAATGACCAGTGTAAGTCCCCAGATGAACTGGTTGATATGCTACATATACAAGGAATACTGGGCTGGCTATATGAGGATTGAGATGTTTATCCACTTAATATTCCCCTAGACCAAGTATGGTAAATGGTATGATTAAAGGTTGTCCCTTTGCATGAGTACTTCATGTGACCTGCTATAAAATCAAGCAACAATTCTAGAAACCATTTTCTCTTATAGGATATAAAGATATTAAGTAATTAAAAATTATCTGTAAAAGAATAGGGGAAAGCAAAGGAAATAGTCAAAAGATTCTTGTCAGTAGATTCAAAGTTTTTAAATAGTTATAAAGAAAGGAAGTGAATAAAATAGATGTTGGTAGAACATTAAGAGACAAAAGTCTTTGGAGGCTTGTTGAACATACGGGAGCCACTTTTTGTCCCCAACATTGAAAGGCCCTAAGTAAAACTCTATTTACCCTAGTTTGGCGTAGCTTAAAAGGCTGGATGGCAACAATGATAGTAACAAATCTGACCTGAAATCACATAAGATGATGGTCTCACCATTTAAGAATAAGAGTTGATGAAGGAATCAGTCTTTCGGTCTGTCCCTTCACCGAGACCCAAAGCAAAATGCATATATGTGGATAAAATGGATAGGAGGTGGAGAAAATATTTCTGGAGCTTCTTGACATGGAAGCCCAAAGAACTATTATTTCAAAATCTATTGGTGAACTGACAGGGGCTACAATTATACTTCAGAAGGATGATATTGGTCTGTGGTCTTATACCATAAATAAAAATCATCTAGAGACGAATTAGACCTGATACTGTAAAATTCCAGAATAAAACATATGGAAAAAGGTTCTGGATACTGGACTTGGCAATGATTTCTCAGATATGATAGAAAAGGCATAGATGATGAAAACAAATAAATGGGTGAATGGGATTGCATCAAAATAAAAAGCTGTTTAGTAAAGAAAACAACCAAAAGGATAAAGATACAATCTATGGAGTGGGGAAAATATTTGCAACCTATATATCTAATAAAGGGTTAATGTCCAAAATAGGAATGCCCACAACTCAAAACAATAAAAACAAAACAAAAAAATAGAACAAAATAAAAACCTGGTTTAAAAAGGGACAAAGGAAATACATAGGGAATTCTCAAAGGAAAAATACTAATGGCTGAGAGATCCGTGAAAAAACATTCGACATCATTAATAATCAGGGAAATGTAAATTGAAACCATAATAAAACATCACTTCATACATGTTAGGATGGATATCAGAAAAATAAGAGATAAATGCTGGCAATGTTATATTATAGAAACAAAGTTATCCTTGTACATACTAGTGGTGAGAATGTAAATCGGTACAATCACTATGAAAAACAGCATGGGAGTTTCTCGAAAATTACAAGTAGAAATACCATATCATTCAGCAAATCCCACTTCTGGGTACATATACATATGGAAAGGAATTGAAATCTGTAGTCTTTTGTTCACTGAAGCAATATTCAGAGTAACCAAGGTGTAGAAGCAACCAAAATATCCATGGATGAATGAATGGATAAAAAAAAATTGTGGTACATACATACAATGGAATATTATTAACTTTAAAAAAAAGGAGGGAATCCTGCCATTTGCAACAATATGAATGAAACTTGAGGACATTATGTTACATGAGAAAAGCCAGACACAGCAGGACCATATTCCATGATACCAGTTACAGAATAAATCTGCAGTAGTCTAACTCATAGAAGTAGAGTGTGAAATGGTGGTAATGCGAGGGGCTAGGTAGAGTGGTAAATAAGATCAGGGCTTACTTTCTCTTTTAGATCATTTATTCATTTCCTTACCCTACTGGTCAAGGGTAAACATTTTCAGTTATATGAGATAAGTAAGTCTTAGAGATCTACTGTACAGTAGAGTACTTATGGTTAACAATACTGCATTGTATACATAAAAATCTGCTAAGATAATAGCTCTTGTGTTAAGTAGTCTTATCACCAAAAATAATAAAAACAATAAAAAAAACCCCAAAATAATAACAAATAGTAAGAGAGTGGAAGGAGACTTTTGGAAGTGATGGGTTTATGGCATAGATTTTGGTGATGGTTTCATGGTGTGTACCTATCTTTATGCTCATCATGCTTCATACATTAGTTACGTATAGCCTTTTTATGTAAAATATATTTTACAAAATGAAGTTAGAATGCTGGTATTACCAAATTATCTGCACAAGTGTCCATTGTTTTTACTCAAAAGATTACAAATTTATTGCTGTTTCTTTTACATCTTGTGCTCTACACATGATTATTTTACCTCTTTCATTTGTGTCATTTGGAATTCCCTTCAGTAATATATCTGCTGGGGATAAAATTATTTAAATGTTTGGCTTGGCACATCTTTATTCCTAAAAATGTATTATCTGGATTGACAATTCTGGATTGAGAGTAATTCTCTGAGAGCACATCTTAAACATTATTTAACTATATATTTTTACTTTCTTTTTACTATTGACAAATCAACTGTTAGTCTTAATTGCTATTCCCTTTGAAGGTAATTTATCATTTTCTCTGGTGGCTTTTGTATTTTCCCTTTGTCTTTGGTTTCTTTTAATTTCTCTATAATGTGTCTTGGTTACAGATTTTTTTAAAAAAGTATCCTGGCTTGGCACCCATAGCTCAGTGAGTAGGGCACCGGCCACATACACTGAGGCTGGCAGGTTTGAGCCAGGCCCAGGGCTGCTAAACAATGACAACTACAACAACAACAACAACAACAAATAGCCGGGCATTGTGGTGGGTGCCTGTAGTCCCAGATACTTGGGAAGCTGAAGTGAGAGAATTGCTTGAGCCCAAGAGTTTCAGGTTGCTGTGAGCTATGACACTACAGCACTCTGGAGGTGACATAATGAGACTCTGTCTCAAAAAAAAAAAAAAAAAAAAAAAAAAATCCTTTCTGGGATGTTTGATCTGAGGATTTATATCTTTTATTTGTTCTTGGAAATAATCAGTTATTAGTTTTTTAACATCATTTTCTTCCTCATTCTTTCTATTACGCTTTTCTGGCCTACTAATTAGATATTTTCACACTATCCTCCATGTCAACCTTTATTCTATACTTTCTATTTATTTGCTTCTTTATTTTGTATTCCGCATAATTTGTTCTGATAATTTTTCAAGTTCTTCAAAGTGTTTCTTTTTAGACTTTTCTATCCTACAGTTTAATCTATCTGTAGAGTTTTAAAACATTCTTACATTTCTAAAGCTTCCGTTTAATTCATGTAAAATTATCTTTATATTTTAAATAATTTCAAAAACACTTTTGTATACTAAAACATATTAAACATTCTATTATCTAAAAATTCTAAAATCATGGGTTCTGATATTTCTGTCTGTTACTTCTGCTGTATCTTACTCATAGTACTTTTGTCATTTTGACAGTAAGCTCATGTTTCTTGAAAATTTACCTATGGTGATTCTTCAAAGACTAGATTATATTATATTTCTCTATATATGGTTTCTGTTTGCCTACAAAATACATGAAGATATTAGCAACTATAAAGTAATCTTTAAAATTAATTTTTTACCTTTAAGTTTGTTATATCCTACAGTGTAGATGTATAACAAACTTTAGGCCACAAGTCTATGAGCCCATGTAAGAGCTTTCTTGTAGTTTCACAATTTTATGGGAGAATTTCCCAGTCTATCAACTTCCAAGGTTGAGATGATGTTTTCTTGTTTTTGTCATAGGGCAGCTTTCTCTCTGGTCCATCTTCATGCTGTGGATGCAGTCTTTGAGGTTGGGTTTGTAGGGTTTTCCCATTAGATTGTCAACATTTGGCAGGATCTAGGTTTTTCTCCTGGCCCTCACTGTTCTTCAAAACATACACGTCAGAACAAAAGCCAAGTTCTGCAGGATTTTTACATGTGCCACATGGTGAAAACCAGCATCAAAGCTGTTTTTTCTGGGAGGCTGAGGCAGGCGGATTGCCTGAGCTCACAGGTTTGAGACCAACCTAAGCCAGAGTGAGACTTCATCTCTAAAAATAGTTGGGCATTGTAGTGGCGGGTGTCTGTAGTCCCAGCAACCTGGGAGGCTGAGGCAAGAGAATCACTTGAGCCCTAGAGTTTGAGGGTGTTGTAAGGTATGATGCCATGGCACTCTACCAAGGGTGACAAAGTGAGTCTGTCTCAAACAACAACAACAACAACAAAAAACTGCTGTTTTTTCCTGTTAGATTGCAGCTGTCATTCAACTGTTGGTTTCAAATCAGTGCTTACTTTCTCTTTAGATCATTTATTCATTTTTTCTTTAACTTTGGAATTTTTGTTTTCTAAATTATTATGCAGGTTGGGTTGCCATATGTTTATGCAAAAGGGACTTATGTAATACCTTATTTTCTCATTCATAAAAGTTTGATGTTGTAATTCTGATTTTAGAGAAAAGTAAAAATTAAATTGTTACATACAAAACTTATTTACATTTTGTTATATTTATTCCAGCTATACATACATGCAGACACACATGCATATATGGATACCATGTATGACACTGGTTACTATGTAAAGGTTATTTTTCCCTATTAAAAAAGCTTTCCTCAAAAATTTAATTCTGTATATTGTGGGTTAAGGCTAGAAAAATTAAAATGAAGTAGAAATGGTCAGGCATTTGTTAAGGAATACAAAAAGGCAAGAGCTTGTTTCCTTAATCTTTAAAGCTGAAGACGACAATAAAGGACAGAATGCACGACCAGTTTGAAAGAGTCTGAAAAATTGGATTAGAAAATTTTTGTTTGGGCATGTTGGACTAGGGCAGTAGTTTAGATGAGAAAGTAATTGATGTTTACCACCCTCCTCCCAGGTTCTTTTTAAAGGTCAATTTTAACAAATATAGTCTTATCTGCCTCCTCATACTTTGTTTCTCTAGGCTTTGTTGTTGACACAAGACCACCTGTGTGTCAAAGTGCCTGTCTTACCCCAAGATTATCTTGATTATTTTAGTATTATTTGAAATGTTAACATTATTAAGAACAAAATAAAAATCCCATGAGGTTTTAGGTAATGGCAGCACTTCCTTGCTACCTCTTGGCATGTGAAGCTGTTCTCCTCTCCAATCCTTATAGGTTATTTCTTTGAAAATAATGTAAGGTAAGAGTGTATTTTTCACACTGTCCCCTCACTATTTCATCCCTAGGAGCAGAATAACAACAGCATATATCATTAAATTTATTTTTTCAAAAGGAATACATATTGAGTGGAAAAACAGGAAATACAGATGAAAGAAGATTAAAAATTACTGCTAAGCTAATCTATTTAGAAGCTATTATCATTTGGTTTCATTTAAAATATGAATTTATACTATATATGCTCTTTTGTAGCCTACTTTTCTTTAACAATGTGTTGTAGATACTTTTTGCAGTTATTAAATGCATTTTCAAAATACTTTAATGATTCATAATATTATTTATTATGCTATCAAGATATTTTAAACACTCATCCCATATTTTCTAGACCGATGCCTTATAAAATTGTTATTTATATAATATATACATTTCCTTTAGGCATAGTGAATAAAATTTAACTTTTGTACGAAGAACATAATTTTATGTATTTTTGCTATTTTAGGTAATGTAACAACTCTCTTTGCATGCAAATATTTATCCACATATCATATTATGTCCTTTGTGTATATGTATGAAAATAGAGTTATGGAAACTGAGAATAGACATGTTCTTGAAGATCTTTGGTTATTATTATTAAATCACTGTGTAAAAACCTTATGGTATTGTCAATTCTCACTAGTGCTTTTTGACTATTTTAAATATTTCAAGTTTTCCCTTGATTATTCAGAACTAAATAAGAAAATCTTTGCCTTTTATTTTATAGTAATTTTAAAAAGGTATTTTTTGTTTATGTTTTAATTTCTTTAATTATTAAACTAAATATTTGTACATACTGACAGGGCATTTACATTTATTCAGGTGATAAATTTTTTAATGAAATAACCTATTTTTCTACTTGGTTCTAGTACTTTTCACCTCATTTCAAAAATCTCCATTAAACTTTCATTATATTTGTGAAATGCCATTTTTAAGTTATTTATTTGACATTATTTGATTTTTAAAGGATATTATGGTATATAAATCTTCAATCTTTATACACTTTATTTTTTAGTTACTTTTTGTTTTTGTCATTTCTTCTGTAGCTATTTTCACCAAGAAAATTTTTCCTATCTCATGTTGTTGGCATTTTCCAAAAAAAGAAAAAAAAAATTTAAAAAAGAAATCATATTTAAATCTAATCTATGGTATAAACTGTCAATCTGGCTTTACATTTTTAAACAATAATTAGTCACTAGATCAGCCCAAGTATATTTGTATCTTTAAACTCAATTACAATTATGAAATTTGCTTTCTATTTTAGTGTGTTAGAAAATTAAGAGTGCAAAGCTAAAATCACATGAATATCTTTGCATCATTCATGTTTAAGTCCATTACTTTACATGCTTGCCTAATTTAAAAAAAAAAAAATTACATTAGATTTTGTTTTTTTTTTTCTAAGTATTGGCAAACTTTCTTTTGCTTCTACTCTGCTTTCTTCTTGGCCAGTTTTGCCAATTATAATATAGATTGCTTGTGGATGGATATGTCTAAAGGATATTTATATCTGTGCACAGCTAATTCTAGTCACAGATTCAATGTCAAAATAAAGTAATCAGCATATATCCTGTCCCTTGCCTTTCTTCGCTAGTTTCAGATTCTGTTTCAGGGAACAAAAATACAGCCCCTATTTCTTCTGCAGTGACAATCCAAGTGAGATAACAGAGTGTTCAATTAGCTGAGCTAATGGAGCAGCTCCCCCAGTTAAACAGCAAGAATGGTTTTGAAGCCCTCATGCTTCCTGCTCAATTTCATTCTCTCCGATAACATTCTTAACTGCCTGAAGAATCCTCTTTGTTTAAGGCATTCTTCCCAAACATTTATTAGTGGGGCAACATTCTGGCTAAATCCCAAAGGTGTCAACTTTGCCTGCAAACAGAACAACATTTAAGTCACATTCATGGCACATTTTCCCAGCCCATCTTACCTCTTTTGTCTTTGAATTCAAAGTTAGGGAAGGAAGGCTGCCAGCTGCTGGAGGAATTCTCGCCACAATCCTTCCCACAACTCACTCCAGACATACTGTCTTTCTGGAGAGGAAGCTTTCAAAAGTCTGAGAAAAGGAAATTGAATTGTCACTTTCCTTCAAATATGCAATGTTGACAGCACGTATGGTAATTAACAGAAAATAAAGAATGCAGACACAGCAGTGAGACTAGTTGGGTGGTTAGAATCCATTCTTCTAATTCTGTCAGTTGTGTAGGGAATATGGAGGAACCCTGGGTTTGCATTTGGAAGGTCTGAGTCTGAGAACAGTTCCTGCCATTTAACTGATTGCAATGGTTGACACCATCTTCAGCTTTCAGCCTCAGTTTCTTTATCTTTTTTCATATGAATAATACAACATATGATGAGCTAATATATGGAAGTGTTTTGTGAATCCAAGGTGTACAAAATGCAGTAAAAGAACATGATGTTATTGTTATTCCTGAGACAGCGTGAACCATGAGCCAAGGAGAGAAGTTTTGTAGACCTTTACTGGGAAGCTTTGTGAATTAGGATGTGAGGAGGGGGAGGAGAGAAAGAAACCAGATGAAATTACAGATGATTGGTTATCTTGAAGATTAAACCTCAAGACATATCCGTTGAAACCTGACTGCAACATTTATAACTTTACTTTGTTTGAAATAGGTACCATGGTAAGATGTTATGTGTATGTCCTTACTTAATAGACAAGTCCTGAAGTCCAAGCCTTTAGGAATAGGTTCTTATTTTTCCATTCATCAATCCATTTATTTATCCATATGATTAATCAACACGATATAGATCTTACATATTATGCTGATTCCACATAAAGTACTATGTTAAACTATAGGATTGCAAAGAAGAAAAAGACAAAGTTTCTAATTTAAAGGATCTGACAATCCTAAAGAGGAGATAAATAGCAATTTAGATGTAGGCGTTCTCTTTTTACTAAATAAAAATCTCAAAAGGCCATCTATATAAAACTAAATATGGTCTCCAAATATGGTTTCTACAGGTCTACCACTGTAGAAACCTATGTACAGATTTGAAGGAAATTCTATATCATTTTGAGAGGTTCTTGGCCTTTCATTCTATTTCAGGCTATTTAGTTTTACTCTAAGGTGGCTAGCATGTAATTTCTATTTTAAAACTTCCATATCTATCTAAACTTTTTTTTTTATTGTAAAGTGAGAATCAATCCACTGTCTAAAATAATTGTGCTAAGGCATTTTCTAGTAAGTGAGACCAAGTTACCAGACTCAAAAAGACCAGTGGAATAGACAGAGGACTTTCCAAAATGCACGGGTGGTAGGCAAGCTAATGATTTGGTTTCCATTCAAAACATTTGTTTTAAGAATGCACTCAACATTTATCATAGAATTGGAGGAAATTTGGGTAATGCTTATATTGTTGTTTGTTACTTTCTATTTTAGGGAGGGGAGTCAATCATTTTATATTTCACTAGTAATATAAAAATTCATGTCCAGAGATCTTAGTTAACTGGCAATACATTTTGGATTTACTGAAGTGATATTTTAGTATTCTTTATAGGCTGGCAGCTGCTCAGTTGGCTTTCTCTTAATCTGGCTCATAAATGAGCCATGTGTATTCTTGTCATTTTTACTTTATCTTCCTAAGAGAAAAAATATCACCCACTTGGGTACAATCAGATCTCAGTCTGACCAATCTTCTTGTATCTCACATTCACTCACCTTTATGAATCTTTTACTACTTTTACTAAGCATCTATAAAGTACAGTGGAGTATAGTTAAATTTGGTTTCTCTTTTTTGTTCCTTCCTACTTAACTTCCTTTCTCCCTCCCTCTGTTCTTTCCTTCAAATAAATAAAAATTTTAACAGAGTTAAAATTTCAAGTTGTTTATCTTGAAACAACACAGAAAAGTAAACACTTCTCAAAGTAAAGATTGCTCATATTTTGATGTATTTCTTTCCATTCATTGTGTAAGTATGTATCCAGAGATAAATATATGTATACATTTTAAAAAATAATATTTTCTATATTACTGTTTTGTAACCTTTTTTTCTTGTTTGCTTGAAATACAATCATCCTTTTTAAAAAATATTTTTCTATAACATAATTTCTTGCCTGTATTCCAATGCATAGCTTTATTAAGGCTGATTTATCAATTGCCTGGCTATTTCTAAATGTACATTATCAGTGCTATTGTAATATCATTTAAAGTTTCTGTGTATATAAATAACTACATTATTTGTAAGTACATTTCTATAAATGGAATGTTTATATATAAGGCATATATTGTAAATACAGATTTCCAGATTCTCTTCCAGAAATGTGCAAACTTATACTTCCTGCATATGCGTTCCTGCATCATACCATCCAACTCCTATTTACAAAAAGAGATTCCTCGAGGCCTTTCTTAAATATTTTTAAGCAACATCTATTCACTGTTGAAGAAAAAGTTTACTTACTTCTACTGCAAATAAGTATAACTTCCCTTTAGTATCAATGAATTCTAATGATGTGATCATTAAATGTCTAAAAAAGCAGAATAATTGAGAAGTGAGGTATTATAATCTCCTCAGGAACATGAACTGATGCAAAGTGACACATCTGGACAAAACCAAAGCAATGAACTCGACCATTGAGTAAACTGCTCAGAATAGAGGAGGACGTGCAAATGGCAGAAGGAGCACAAGGCCCCTGAGTTCTTGCAGGGTCCACTGACAAAGGGCTATGCAATGTTCTGTCAAATGCTTCTTTGATAGTCCATTTTCCTATCACCAAAGTTTTGACATTAACAATTTTTTCTACCAAACGTATGAGATTATCTATAGGACTAATTAAAAATGCCTGAACAAGTTACAGCATGTTAAAAGGCAATGTGCTATTAATATTAATAAGTTTATGATACAAGGTGAACTAATCACTTTAACATCACCTGAGAGCTTTTGAGAAATGCAAAAATCAGGCCCTACCTCAGAATTACTGAACCAGAATCTGCTTTTTAGTCAGTTCATGTGATTTTTATTCACCTTAAAATTTAAGAATTACTGGAGAAGCAAAGAAAAAAATTTTCATCTCTCTTAAAGAAGAGATATTTATTAAAATATCTTGTCAATCTCTTCTCTTCCCAGAAGACTAACGGTAGAATGAAAATACTAATTACTGTATGAGGGACAAAGTTGAGTGAATTAAGAAAGGACACGCAACCTGTGTTATAGGATTAGCCTTTTCAGTGTTAAGGAACATGCCTATCTGGAGTTATTACTTTTTTTAAAAAAGAAGGTGTTATTAGCATTCAGTGGCAGCAGTTGGATCCCCATGTGTTGAGATTAAACCTATCTTTGGAGGTGGGAGTAGGGGGTAAGAGAGAGCAGTGAGTCCTCCATTGATTATTTCCCCCAAACACCCTGCTCTTAACCCTTTTTGATACTTAGGTTACAATGCTGTTTCCAAGGTTCTACTTATTTGTCAGTATATCCAATAAACTATAATTTCCTGATTTCAGGGCTATGCTTATTTATTATATCCTTAGCAACTACCACAGTATCTGTACATAATAGGCTTAATACAGTATTTAGTAGCAGTACTGATAAATTTACATGTAAAAAAGGGCAAGATTTGCTGGATCTTGTGTCCAATCAATCTGAGAGCTGACAACCGATTATTTGGAAGCATTAATATTTTAGGCACACTTTTTAAATTTCTAATTAGTTTCTTTTTATGCTACTTCTTTGCTACTAACATGGTATTTTTCTTTCTTTTTAAATTTTTTTTCTATTTTTCTTTCTGAAAATTCTTTCTTGAAGATATATTATGGCTATTATAGGGACATTTTGAGAAGAGGTCTCCTATGCCTGGTCAAATGATAAATTCACATTTCCACCTTTCTTTCCACTGCTGAAGCCTAAGTCATCCCTGAGTACTTTTTACGCCAGATCTTTCTTCTGACAGCCTGCCATTCACAGATAGGCACATGGTCTGTCTTCTACTACTCAGACTTCTCTTAGGCTTTGAATTTTGTGTGACTAATCAATAATGGAAGAAATGGCTACAGTTTATTTCAGTGAAAATACCCTGATTAGCCTGCTTCTGCTGTGAGTTCATCTGATTCCTTCATTCTAGCCCTCTGAAATTTCCTGGGTTTCTGCCATTAGTTATGAAAGTGCTCAATAGTCACCACCTGATGCTTTAGCTTACCTAAATAAGCTGGAGACTATTTTCTTTTGCTTATAACTGAAAATCCCTAATCAATATTGTGGTTTAGAACACAAACCTCTGAATCAGATAACCTTTATGTCTTGGGACTTCCACTTCCTAATGGTTTGGTGAAGTTTACCTTGTTTCTATTTGCATGTTTGATAAGCTATAAATAGATATGTTAATGTCTCCTGCATAGATCATTATAAGAATTAAATTATGGAACATTGGCAAAATGTGAAGTATAATTTCCTGGAACCTAATAAGGCACTCAAAATTGATAGTAATAGAAAGTTAATTGAACTTCAGTTTCCTCATCTGTAAAATATAGAACAATATTACACATACACATATTTTCAGGAAGAGTGTAAAAAGTATGACACATGAAGATTGTTACCTGAAACATGACTGTACTCATATGTTATCTTTGCTGAATAATTTTGTAATGTCTCTTGGTTTGGCATGATGTCATTAACATTATCAGCAATATCATCACATCTCATATTCCTACTGTTTGTGAAGTAGTTTACGGTAAATATTACAAATACTGTATTTGTGGTGATGAGGTTGAAATTATTGTTATCCCCGTTTTCTAAATAAGAAAACTCAGACTGGAGAGTTTAAATGACTTGCTTGAGGTTTATAAGGTAGTAGGTGGGAAATCAGGAATTTCAAATCATTGTTAAACCTAGACTCCATGCAGTTTGGTGCAATGCTCTGAAGGTGATTACGGAGTTCACAGCTGTTGGTTTGGGGGCCCTGTTTTCAAGCAGAAAAAAATGTCTAATTTTAATTTCCCTAACCAGAAAGGGAATATCTTCTCTTATCAAAATGTTTGATCCACTTTATGATTCTGAATTTTTTTGATCAATTTAATTTTTTCTACTTATTTAAAATATGAGGCATGGTATTCTATCAAATAATGCGGGAAGTGTGTAAGTAGAAGATGGAGTAGTTACTTTAGTTTTCTGTTACCTTTGTGAAAAAGAAAAACAAGCAGTTCTAACTTGTTTCTCCAAAGAAATAAAATTGGATAGTTAAATTTTGCCAAAGCCTACATTTTTGAGGCTGAAGTTAAGAAAAGCATGCTATTTCTATAAGACAAAAGTATCATGTGAGGGATAAAAGTGTGTAAGTAAACATTTTCATTGGAATAACACCTCCCAGAGGAAGGCTTCTCCTACACTTACCCCTCTTCTGATATGATACTTTGTCAGGGTATTTTTTTATTTATCACTGACTGAAAAATAGGAATAATTCCTGGGGATTTAGAAGTTACTAGGTCCAAACTTTGTTCATTCACATAAATATTCATACAAACTATAAACATTCAAAATGAATATATACATAAGAATAAAAGTATAAAATGGGCAGGTGATTTAGATGAGCTTATCTCACCTGTGTAGTGAAATTGCTTATTATATCATTTCATTTTACAACTAGATTTTTTTTAGGTTTATGCATATTCTGCAAAATAAAATAGGGCATATATTTATGTATTCATTCAGGAAATATCTTGAGTGTCTCCTATGGGCTGTGGATAGAAGGATGAAATATAGTCTCAGACCTCAAGAAACTCACAGTTTACATGAGAAAATGCCAAATAGGCAATCATAATAAATTGGGATAGCTGCTAAGATAGAGACACACGCTTGAGAATAAGAAATATCTAACTTGCATCTCATATTTGTCTAAAATCTAAGAAAGCTGATATTCAATCCAAGTTAAGTGTAAATGGAGATATGAACAAAAGCTACATTCATGATCTTTAGTGTTGGGGCAGCCAGTTATCATTTATTACATTGTTTTTAATTCGTTGTTGGGAGATGACTGTATAGCTAGTGGTTGAATAGTGGTTTCTGAAATCATATCTTTTAAGTGTATGAAGATTTTTCCCCTAGATTGGGCAAATTTCTTATCTTTTTAAAGCTGCATATCCTTTAGTTTTAAAATGTAAGTAATTGTTATTTGGGGGTTATTTGGGGCATCAAATAAAACAATCCATGTAAAGTATGTTTAACACATTTTCTGTCATGTACCCAATAAATGACACTATTATTATTAATCTCATTATCCTTTCCTCTCACAGATTGTAAGTTTATGTTATTGTGGACATAATAGAGATTTTTAGAGTAGGAAACCAGAAGGATCAAGGCTCAGAAATGCCTCCATTCTAGTTATAGTCCTTAAATTGTTCACTTAAATGTCTTGAACATACATTCCCTTTCTGAAAATTGGGATCGAGCAGGAGAGTGAGATTGGGCTGTACAGCCTCCATGGTCCCATTGATACCTGCTTTATTAGATGCCTAACAGTTTAGCATCCTGCACTACAACAAGAGGAGAACATTCCATACAATTTTATGGAGAGTCCTTTGTTCTAGGAAATTAATCAGGCAAGGATGGCAGGGAAGGGAAGGTGACAGTATGTTAGGAGCAGTTTGTGTCGAGAGGGCAGATGTCTTTAGAGTGTAAGTTCAATGTGAGTCTGAAAAAGAATTTATGAGATTAGAGTCTTAACATAGACCAGAGTGTCTTCCTTCTGATCAAGGCCCATGTAGAGGGTTACTTCTAGTTTGGAGTAAGGACTTACGCAAGCACATTGATGGTAAGTATTAATTGGATAGGGGGAGGAGGAGGACATTGTAATGTTGAAGCTTTGGGGAATCATATTATGTGGAGAATGTTTGAAGAACTAGAGCTTATTGACCTAGAAAAGGACAATTTCAAGCAGTAGTGGGCCATAAAAGAAGGAGTAGTCTTTAATGTTTGGACAGTTCTCAAGGATATAGGCTTTAGACATGCTCAGAGTGATCCTTGGACGCAGAGCGAGGGCCAGTGGTAGA
Organism: Loris lydekkerianus; assembly: GCA_963574355.1. Taxonomy (NCBI): domain Eukaryota; kingdom Metazoa; phylum Chordata; class Mammalia; order Primates; family Lorisidae; genus Loris; species Loris lydekkerianus. Next base: position 16,836 of record CAUYPK010131393.1, on the reverse strand, counting down.
TATTTTAGGGAGAAGTTTATTTTAAACAATATTAGGGCTCCTTGTTTATGCTTTCTTTGGACTTCTTTTAAAAATTATTTTTTTTAAAGTGTATTATATATAGTAAGACATTTTGAAGATATGTAACTTGTGGATTAACTATTGCATTACCTAATTAATGTATTCATTACCTCACATAGTTATAAATTTTGTAATGACAACACTTATTCGCTCTCTTAGCATTTTTCAAGGATACAATATATTGTTGTTAACCTTGGGTACCATGATGTTCAATAGGAATCTTGAACTTATTCCTCCTACATCACTGAAATCTTGTATCCTTTAACCAACATTTCCCCAACACTTTCTCCCCACAACTACCAGCCCCTGGTAATCACATTCTGCTCTCTAGTTGTATGAGATCAACTTTTTTGGATTCTACTTGTGAGTGAAATCACGAAGTGTTTGTCTTTCTGTGCCTGGCTTATTTCACTTAACATAGGCTCTTTTAAAGGGATTTTAGGTGAAATAAAAAGTAGCTTGCACCTTAAGTCCTTAGGTGGGTATTAAATCGGTATCTTTCAAACTTGCTCCATCCAAAGAATAACTAGGCTTCCTGATAAAAATGAAGACTTCTAGACTCTCTACTGGAGTTCTGATTCAACGGGTTAAGAAAAGGTCATAGATATGTGTAACTTTTATCCAACACACCATGAAATTTTTATGAGCAAGAAAGTTTGAGAAAACCTTTGCTGTTCACTAACCAGGAATGTAGTAAGATAGTTCTTGAATTTACTGATAGCATTGTTTCTATGATGTGAAGATACATTTTAAATTTTTTAATATATTTAGTAATTGACTTTCATTGTGGTCATTGTAGCACCAATATTTTAAGAAATGTATGAATCTGATTTATAATACATAATATACCAGTATGGAAAAGGTATTTTGGTTTGAGACCAGCCTGAGCAAGAGCGAGACCCTTGTCTCAAATAAAACTAGAAAGACTGAGACAAGAGGATTGCTTGAGTCCAAAAGTTGGAGATTGCTGTGAGCTATGATGATGCCATGGCACTGTACCCAGGGCAACAGCTTAAGACTTTGTCATAAATGAATAAACAAATAAATAGTAAAAAGTATTTTATCTTGAGATGTGAAACAATTTTAAAAAGCTTAGAAATAAATTAATCATCAGTATTCAGGTTTTTGAAAGTGGACATACTTTCATGCTTCAAAATTTGATTTTCCTGAGTGTTATTCTACAAAAATAAATATACATTTTGCTAGTTAGTATGATAGTTATCTTTTCAAATGAGACCCCAAAGTTTGAGCAAATACTGATTTACAGAATCTAAATTACTAATGTTCGAGCTCTTTATAAATCCAAAATTAAGGACGCATTTTTTTTTTCTATGATTTAGAAAAAATTAGCCTCTGACATTCCATCCTGTGCAAGTGATGGCTGTTAGCAGAAACAGCCACTTTTAAATTATTATTTTATAAGTGTAGTTGCATTAACCATCTATGGACCTCCGTGTTTCTGACTTTGTGTCAGTTTTATTTCTGTGATAATTGAACCAGCTCTGGAATAGTGTCAGAAATTTTATTTTGTGAAATGAAGAAAACCATGCTGAACTAAAGTAAATAAGGAATCCTTCAGAAATTCCTTCTGTGCAAAAGCTATCAGCATAAAGTTGTCACTTTCTTTGGCTTTCAGAGGGGAGAAAATCAACATTTAGAAATAAGAAATTTTGCTGACTTTTATTCTAGAGGAAGAATCAAAGTGAGGAGGATTCATGTGCTGGCTGTTAGGAGACACAACAAAGCTTCTGAGGTAGGTGCCTCTAAGCAGCTTGGAAGGATAGCCGTGTGAGAGAGCTCTGACTCTTGCTGTCTCTCAGATCACACAGGCTGTGTGGAGACTTGGGTAGCTTTTGCAGAGGCTCAGAGGGCAAAGAACTGAAGTCTCCAACCAGCAGTCATGGAGAACTGAGGCCTCTCAACAATTTGGGACTGTGTCTTTCTTCCCTAGTCAAGTTTTTAGACTGCAACCTCATGAAAGACCTTGAGCTAGAACTAACCAGCTCTAGGTCCAGATTCTCAACCTGGGTTGAGACCCCTTTGGGTATCGAACCACCCTTTCACAGGGGTCACCTAAATACATCCTGCATATCAGATATTTACATTACGATTCATAACAGTAGCAAAATTACAGTTATGAAGTAGCAACTAAAATAATTTTATGGTTGGAGTTCATTAGGAAGTTTGACAACCACTGAGCTAAGCCATGTCAAGATTTTTGAGGTAATTTGTTACACAACAATAGGTAACTGGTACAGTCATTTGCTCCCAGGATCACTTTATCTACACCTAAGGTAGGAGTCCTTTGGCCCCAACATTTCTGCCTAACTTAGTTACTATATCTTGTATAATAAATGTCTACACATATGGTTCAAAAATATTTTAGAAGAGCCTTGAAACAAATTTATGTTCCTTCTAGCTAAATCTTATTTGTTATGAAAATAAAGTATGATGCTGTATGAGAGAAATCAATAATTATTTGTATTTTGCTTTCTGAATAATTTATTGTATTGATGGGATTAGTAAAAAGTTACTTTCATTGAAAAAGCCCAAAGTGATACATTCTAACTGATCTCAATTGACCTTGTTTTTACATAACTCGAGCAATTACATATTATCATTTACAGATCTTTCCAAAGAAACCTAGAAAGAGATTCTTGTAAAACTTTCTTTCACAGAGTGTCAGGAGAATATTTTTGCTATATTTTAAATATCTTATTCTTAGTGAGAATATCCCAAGAAAGATGTTTGCTCTCTCATCCCTAATATCAAAGATCACATGATATTCATATTTCTCATTGTTGGTAATGCTAACTTTGATCGCTTAGTTGAGGTGATGTCTTTGGGTTTTGCTAGTATAAAGTTATTTTTCACTTTTCAACTTGTATGTATTTTAAGAGTATGCCAATGTAATATTTCTAATCATATATTTACCCATTAATCATAGTTTGCAATAATTATTATGTTGTCTGCCAAAGGGTGATTTTCTATTGCTATCGTTTCTTTTGCATTTATTAATTAGAATTCTACTATGAGAGTGTCCCCTTCTTACCTTTAGCTTACTTATTTAATTATTTCTTTAGGAAATTTTTGGTGCCTTTTCTTAGAATTTTCTTGCAAATATAAAACTATTTAAACAATGTGCACATTTCCCGTTCCCATCTCTAAATTGTAAATAAGGAACAAATTCATTTCAAAAAATTTTTAAGAACATATGTTGCTGATTCTCTATTTTTATCCCAACTTTTTCAGTGCTAGTATAAGCAAAAGAATAGAGAAATGGCCAAAATGACTTTTTAAATTTTCATATTTTTAATCTTTAATATTCCTATTCTGGGTTTGTATACTATCAAGGAAACTAAAATGTATTGTTTGTAATGTACAGCTGACTCTTAGGTATTTCCCCATATGTTAGGCAATATTCATTGACACTGATGGCATTTTCACATTTATTAGATTAATAAATTCTCAAAATAACGTTTGTGATGAGTATTATTACCTGCATTTTATACACCAGAATGTGAAATTAGAGAAGTTATATTTTCTTTATCTCCCAAGTAGAACAAAGACAATCCTGATTTGGGAAACCTATGGTTTTCCTTTTATACTACTATACTTGAGTCTCTATTTCCATAAAGAGAGATGTTAAATTAAGTGTTGCTGTATTTATTGAGATCGTATTAGTTATTCTCTGTGTCATATCTTTTTGTTTTCAAATACTGTTTATATTTTAATAAGTTCTTCTCCCTTTTCAAATACATTTTATTATTGCAGTTACTTAGAGTGGAAGTTGGAATAAATCCATTTTCTCTGAGTCCAGTTTTAATGAAGCTTTTTCAGAGGAATAGTAATAGAAAGGAGATAAAGGTCTCAATTTATTATTGTTATGGTTATCTGATGTTATTAAAGGCAGACTATGCTTGGTAAAAGTACAGCTTCTATTCTTCCTTATAATATATACTGCAAAAAGTGTTTCCTTTTTATTTTATTTTTTTATGAAGTAACATGTGGGAGAAACAAAGAAGCCGAAAATGGTTTCTTTTAGTGGCAATGTTAGTACTTCTTTTTATTTTCACCCCATTGGCTTTAGTCAGCTATGAGATGCCCATGTAATTGCCTTTGACTTTGTCTTGGAAGGAGGGCTTAGGAAGCTTTCTCAATCAGTTTGGCGCTTGAATAGTGATCAAGTAGCAGAGATCGTTGGTTAGGGAAAAAAAAAAAAAAGAAGAAGAAATAGGAATATATTACTCAAGACATCTATAGTGAGATATTTCAATAGATTAAAAAAAAATAACAAGGGACATAGTTGGAAGGTGTGTGGAGAAGCTAGAATTTAGGGGAAATATTTGAAATAATTATACATTTTTTATTTTTTATTTTATTCTATTTTTATTAATATCAAATCATAGCTGTGTACATAAATGCGATCATGGGGCACCATACATTGGTTTTATAACAGTTTGACACATTTTCATTAGACTGGTTAACATAACCTTCCTGGCATTTTCTTAGTTATTGTGTTAAGACAATTATATTCTACATTTACTAAGTTTCACTGAAATAATTACACATTTTGATGCATAAATATGTGGATGAATGGTAGCTTCAATAGCCAAATTCTAGTCAATTGTTAGTTCAGTATCTTAGGAAAATTATACAGCTAAGAGGTGCATGTTTGGGTCAGCATTTGAAAATGTATCTCATGTGGATAATCTCAAATTGAGTAGAGTAGGATACATCAGATTACTATTAAGGATCAGACAGAGAAAAGGCTATCTGTGAAACCCAAAGGAACCGACCATAATGTAGTCTTAGTTACCAGATGTTGTATTGACAGTGTCTTTGAATCACATTATGTTTAATGAACAGAGCCATTCGGCAGGTTAAGGAAAATATAAATTTATAGTCCAGAGTCTCATCCAGATTCCCACCACAAAAGACATCTTCATATTAATGACAGAATGCCCCCAGGGCTGCGTGTAATTGATTCACGTTTCACTTACTCCCTTTTGCTTTGTTGCCCAGTCTGGGTCTCTTCTTTTCATTCAGACAAGAGCTAGAACCTTCCCGACTCAAACAAGGGACTTCATGTTGTACTTTCTCCATTTAAAAAAGAGATGCTTATTAAAATATTAAAGGTACTATAAAAGCTCCAGATAAATTTTGTGCAGCTAATAATGGAGTATTCTACTACATATAATGCTATTCTTTCAAAGGATATGTGATCATTCAGGGCCTTTTTTATAAGTTGAAAATATTGTAATGGTAAGGGCAAAGTATCTTAAAATAAATTAACTATTATATATTAGCTTTGTATACAATTGTTGACCACTAAATATTTGTTGACATTGACTAATGCCTTTGTCTGGAGCTAGTGAATTGAGGTGTACTATATTTAGGAATTAAAGAATTATTAAATTAGATTTTTAGTAAAAAAAAAAAATGATACATTGGTGAGGTGATGGATATGTTACAATTAGCTTGATTAAATCTTTTTATAATGCATACATAGATCATCAAGGTATCACACTGCACACCCATAAATAAATACAATTATTACCTGTCGATTAAAAATAGATAAATAAAGATAAAAGATCTAGGGGCTTTGATCTGAAGAGTTATTCATAGTATCCTGGCAAATGGCCTAATATCTCGTTCTTTATCCTATTTCTGTCTGAATCATCCTGTATTCTCTTTTTCTTAAAAGGGTGGGACTCTGATGACACTGTTGCTTTCCCATGTATTGCTCAGCAAACCTCTTAGAGCTAAATGGACAAAGACATGAATCAGATCATTAAGCAGATGCTAGGCTCTGACTCTGAAAGAAATGGATATCCCTAGGTTATAAATCTTAATTGGATAAAATAGCAGTCAGATAACACTATTAATTTTGAAAAATGTGCAATAACAGAGGATTTATAACTGCATGATAAATAAGCCATTTTGATGGCATCCTCTAGGAAAACTGCTACCTGAAAATTTGCAAAGTTGTAACTTGTTGGAGTCAAGAGAAATACTCTGGTTTTCCAAAATATCCTTAGAATAGATACTTTAAGTTTCCCTGTAATTCACTGGGTTGGAATGTTCATTCAATCTAATTATTCTCAGAAAATTTATGGAATGATTTCTGAGCATTAGAAACAAGGGGACATAAAAAGATAGCAAGGTCACACCTTGGCTTTGTATTCATTTCTATTTATTTTTATTTTGAAATTCTAATTAAGTGATACATGTACATACTTTTACATACATATCTTATATAATACTTCCACCAGAATAACTTCCATTGTATGTAGTAAGCAAATTTTCATTCTGCACCCTCCCGCTACCCTCTCTGTTTCTTGATTTTTTTAGGGGGAGCATTTGTTTTTTTTCTTTGTTTGAGTACTTCATAAATTCTGGGTTGAAGAGTACATGTGGGAATACTAAAGGGAAGAGTCATATCTTGATGTGACTTACTAGTAATGCACTAGTGATGTGTATTACCAGTAACAATGATTTTATAAGTTTAAAAACCACATTCAATTATTGTTAGTAGATTAGAAATTAAATTAGAAATAGGATTGCAGAGTATGGACAAAGGGAAGGCAGTAATAGGAAATATTGGTTCGGAGGAGATTCCTGGCTTTGAGCACAAAGCATGAGACCTTGTCACTTTAATATTCTAAAGCGTGGCTTATTGAATATTCCCCTTCTCCCACAGCTGCCATGGGACAGCTGCAGGCTGCAGGCCCCTTGGCCATTCTCTGACGGGGGTGGGGTGGGGTGAGGGGGTCTGTGGCTGAGGATGCCATAGTCATCACAGCACTGGGTATTAGTCTTTTATTGGATGTATAATTTGTGAATTAATTTTCTCCCATTCTGTTGGTTGTCTATTCAATCTTTTGGTTATTCCCTCTGTTGTCCAGAAACTTTTCAATTTAATCAAGACCCATTTATTTATTTTTGCTATTGATATTATCGCCTTTGGGGACTTAGTCATAGATTCTTTACCTCGGCTGATGTCTAGAAGAGATATTTTATACATTATATATTTTATTCTAGAATTTTGGGGTGTTAATGCTTACGTTTAATTCTTTTATCCATTTTGGATTAATGTTTGTATATGGTGAGAGTAAGGGGGCCTATTTTATTTTTCTGTGTGCGGCTGTTCAATTTTCCCAGTACTGTTCATTGAATAGGAATTCCTTTTTCCAGTATGTGTTGTTGTCTGTTTTGTCAGAGATCAGTTTGTTGTAAGTATATGTTTTTTTTTTTTTTTTTTTTTTTCTGGGTTCTCTACTCTGTTCCATTGGTCTATGTCTCTACTTTTATACCAGTAACACGCTATTTTGCTTACTGTAGCTTATGGTATAATTTGAAGTTAGGTTATGTGATGCTTCCATTCTTTTTGCTTAAGATTACTTTGGCTGTTTGGCACCTTTATGGCTGCAAATGAACCTTAGGTTTATTTGCTAGCTCTGAAAAATGTTGGCATTTTGATGGAGATTGCATTAAATCTGTAAATCACTCTGAGCAGTATGGACATGTTAACAATGTAGATTCTCCCAATCCATGATCAGGGGATTTTTTCCATTTGTTTGTGCCATCTATGATTTATTTCATTGGCATTTTGTAATTCTCTTCAGAGATCCTTCACTTCCTTGCTTTAAATACATTCTGAAGTCTTTTATTTTCGTTATAGCTATAATGAATGGTTTTGAGTCCTTGATTTGCTTCTTCGCTTGACTGTTATTAGTACATAGAAATGCTTCTGATTTGTATACATTCATTCTATTACCTGAGACTTTGCAAAACTTATTTATCAATTCTACTAGTCTCTTGCAGGAGTCTTTGGAATTTATTATAAAAAAGATCACATTATGAGAAAAGAGGGATAGTTTGACTTCATTTTCATAATTTGAATGTTCTTATATTTCTTTCTTTGGCCTGATTAATTTCCAATACTATGTTGAATAGAAGTGATACTGGGAACCTTTGCATTGTTCCAGTTCTTAGGGGAAATGCTTTCAAATTATCCACAATCAGTATGATTTTGGCTATGGGATTTTCATTTATGGCTTTTATAATTTTGAGGTATGTTACTTTTAACCCTAGTTTGTCAAGAGTTTTTATCATGAAAGGGTGCTGGATTTTATTGAATGCTTTTCTGTGTCTATTGAGATGTTATATGATCTTTGTTTTTGCTTTTGCTTATGTGGTGAATCATGTTTATTGATTTGCATATGTTGAACTGTCCTTTCATTCCTGGGATGAAACCCATTTGATCATGTTGAATTATCTTTTTGATATGCTGTTTAACTCAGTTTCTTAGTAATTCTAGAGGATTTTTGCTTCTATATTCATAAGGATATTTCTGCAGTTTTCTTTTTTTGTTATATTCTTTCCTAGTTTTGGTACCTGGGTATCTTCATAGAGTTAGTCTCTCCTTTCTGATGTTATAAAATAATTTTGAGGATAAATTATATTCTTTTTGGTAGATCTGGTAGACTTAAGCTGTATGCCCATCTGATGTGGTGGAATAATTATCTGGGGTATCATTAAAGTAATTTCTTTTATTAGCCTATGTATGTATATATACATATTATTTATTTATTTATTTATTTATTTATTTATTTTCTGAGACATAGTCTCACTTGCTCACCCTTGATAGAGTGTCTTGGCGTCATAGCTCACAGCAATCTCAAACTCTTGTGCTCAAGAGATCCTCTTACCTCTGCCTCCCTCTGCCTCCCTCTAGTGCCTCTGCTGGGACTACAGGCATCTGCCACACCTGGCTATTTTTAGAGGTGGGCTCTTGCTGTTGTGCAGGCTGGTCTAGAACTCCTAAGCTCAAGCAATCCACCCACCTTGGCCTCCCAGAGTGCTAGGATTATAGGAGTGAGCCACTGTGCCCTGCCCACAATAGTCATCAGGCTGCATATTAGGTCTCCAGAACTTATTTGTACTATAATTGAAATTTTGTACCACTTTTTGATAAAAAATTCTCATTTCCTCACTCCCCATCATTCCCTAAACAGTAAAAAAGGACAACTATTTATATAGATTTCACATTTTTCAAAATCTGAAATTGAGAGGATGTATAACTCTAAAGCAGCAATTCCTTCTTAATGGTAGCATTAAAGGAAAACATTGATAGCATATTGGTGTAAAACCTATCTAGCAGTGTTAGTCATTAAAATGATCATGATTCTACATCCATCCCTGAAGTTTAAACATGTGGAATAAATGTAGTGGAAATTACAAAATAATTGACCCTAGGTTCAGCCTCAGATTTTAAAATATGTCAGAGTAATTCAACTAAAATTATTTTCTTAGAGTTATTTCTAAATTTATGGTGAACCACTAAATATGTAATTGGTGAGAGTGAGGGTATTTTTGGCTATGGTCATGTATAATAAAATGTACTGAATAACATAAAACTGAAAAGCATGTTTGACATTAGAATTAGGGAAAAGCAATCGAATGCTTAAATGAAGGTCCTATTGTATTTAATGCCGTGAATTTTAAAGAGAGAAACTCTAATGTTGCTAAACTTATATACTAAAAGTAGCCTTCCATTACTAATTTATAGTATAGATTTAAGACATTTGGAAGTATTCTTTGAAATTACTGTAAGAATCTGAGCTATTTCAAATATTTATTACTTATATAATTTGCTAATTTTATTACATAAATTGTTTTATTTAATCCTGTCAGCAAACATAGGTAGATGCTACCATCACTCTTTCATGTATAAGAGATTGAAGTTTAGGAGGATTAATTTTTACTAACAATTTCATAGCTAGTAAGAAAAAAAGCTAGCATTTGGATTCAGGCATATTAGCATCAAAGCTTGTGTTTTTCAGCACTGCACAGTTCTTGGCAACAATTAATCCGTTGCATAGTGAATTAAAAATAGTACAATCTATGGAATTTTGTTCCTCTAAAAATAAATGTTTTAGAAGTAAGCTTTAGAAGATATATTATCAGTAGCTTTGCTTAAGGAATTTAGGAAAATAAATAGAATGTCAGAGAATGTAATTATTTGGTTACCTTAGTTTATTTTCTTAAAGATCTAGGAAATGTTTTAAGGCTGATATCCACTTGAAAGGGAATACTTCTGAGTATCTCTTATGCCATTGAGTTTTAATATTTTTGGTTAATTTATGAAATATAAAATTATAATTTCCAAAATAGTTCTAAAAACAGAATAAAAGGAAGCTAAAGAGAAAGCTCTATATAGTTATTACTGCACTTGTAGAAAAATAATACTATCAGTGCTTAAGAAAAATAAAATTAAGACTACATATTAAGATACTTCTGCAAGAAAATTAAATGGTAACCACAGCATTAAAACACAATAAAAGGAAAGACATATAATAGTAAAATTCCAAAATTAATAGGGAATTTAAAGTAAATTTTATTTAGCCTTAAAATAACTTGTAAGGGCTTATTAATTAAAAATAATAGTATCAGTTTGGAACTCCTTGCATGTGGGAATAATGAAATAGTGCTTGTTGCTATTTTGTCAAGGCAAACAGAAATATTTTTAAAATGGAGGGAAAAGATTGATGAAAAATAAGGAAATGAGTCAAATTTCAGATTAAATGTAACATATTCAGGGAAGGATTTTATGAATACTTTTATGACTCAGAAAAGATTTATAAAGTGCTGGGAATAGACTAGTGCAGATCCATCAATATTACATTATCAGGTGAGGATACTTTTTAACGTGGCACAGAAGATTAAGAAAGGACACACAGAAAGTTAAAGAAGAAAATATTCAGATGAACAACAGGAGAGTAGATTTATATGGTAACTTCCATAGAAGTAATGACTTTGAAGTGCCTTTAAAGAGAGAAAGATAACAAGTCAACTATTTTTCATATACATTTAAAGTCACAGAAGCCAAAGCCCAGGAATAGGGAATAGTTGAGGAGAGACCCACTGTTCCACTGTACAAGGATGGATGGATGCGCAGGGAGGTATGTCTGGATTTGTGGATAATGTAGTACCAATGTTCCATGCTAGAGTCCTGAACTATCCTGGCTAAGTAACTGGAAATGGAGTTCTAGAGGCAGTCACGGCAAATGTGGGCATGTTGTGGATCTAGTTCCTGGGTCATAGAAAACCAATGTAGTTCCAAGAAAATAGAAAACTAAATCAGCTTCTTCCAGCTAATGGAAGAAATTAATACCAGAACTTTCTTTTTCTCCATTGCCATGAGTCCAAGATTTTGCTTAGAAAGACACTGAACTACATTGAACAGTATGATGAGAATATTTCAGATTGTATATGAAAGAAGCACATTGTACCCCTTGATTGCACTAATGTACACAGCTATGATTTAACAATAAAAAAAGAGATAAAAAAAGAATAAATAAATACAAAAAAAAAAGAAAGAAAGAAAAGAAAAAGAAAGACACTTAAGCTCTGTTCCCTTACTTCTGATACTGAGTTTTTATCTGGAAAAAAATCATGGTCTATCTGGAAGGCAGCAGGGTGGAAGAAGCTTAGGGAGCTGAGTAGCAGTGAGTAGCTGACAGTTTGTGATGCTTTTGTGATGAAACAGTTTAATCAGAGCACTTCCAAAATCATGCCAATGCCAAAGTATAGCAAGTAGGAGTTTAGGTTTACAGCCCCAAGAAAGAGAAGGTTCTTTTTTTAAAAAAGGGATTTTGTGATGGTAATAACACTTAACATGAGATCTACCTTCTGAAGTAATTTTTAAGGGTACAAAATACAAAATACAGTATCGTTGGCTGTAAGAGCAATCTCGTACAGCAGATCTCTTGCGTAACTGAAACTCTGTGCCCTTGGATTAGCAAGCTCCTGTCCCCTTCCACCTCTGCACCTGGCAAGCATCTCTCCACTCTTCAATTCTATGAATTTGACCAGTTTAGAGACCTCATTTGCCTTTCTGTGACTTTCTCATTTCACTTAGTGTAATGTCCTCAAGGTCATCTGTGTCATCACATATTGCAGCATTTCCTTCTTTTTTAAGGCTGAACAATATTCTATCCTATGTATATACCACATTTTATTTGTTTTCATCTGTCAAAAAATACTGATGTTGTTTCCACTTCGTGGCTAGTGTAAATAGTGCTTCTTATTGCTTTGAGAGCCTGCTTTCAATTCTATTAGATACATAAGACTAGGATTACTGGAAACATCTTTTCTATAATTGAAATTATAGAAAGTGCTTTGGTTACATGGACTGTATTTGTACTGCAGTTGCAGAGAAATGCTCTATTTGACCCCCCCCTTTCTCAGAGCCCCTTGCCAACTCCTGTGCAGGGCATATCTACAGGCAAGCCCTGTACTTAGATGTTGTTATGCACAGTGACTCTCAGAGCTACCCAATGCCTTGTCATTCAGTTAAGATGAAAACAAAACAGCAACAACTAAAAAGCTTTAGCCATTCTGATCCTATACCCTTTTCCCTCTGAGGCTGTCTCTGAATGCCAGGGCATAAGAGAGATTACTCACCTTTTTCTTTTTTTTTTTTTTTTTAACATAATTTGCTCATGCTCACATCCCTGAAATACTATCGGATGGTTCCTTGTTTGATGATCCTTGCAAGTCACTTCCATGTGGGAAACACTGTGAGGAAGGCTGTGTAGGGCCCTCTGCTGGAGGCAGAAGTAAGACTAGAACCTATAATTGGTCAGTAAGTTTTTCTCATATTAGGACTGTCAATGTTTTCTATCCAAAGTTTTAACTTTATAGACTGGTCACATTTCAGATTCTGGAAATAGCATCTGCTACCAGATGAAGTAGAACCTGATAATTGGACCCCCGAGTACTAAATTAATCTTTTCTGCTAATCCCAGTTTGGTAATGTAACAATTTTATAATCTAATGCTAACTCTGACCCAAAACTCAACAGAGAAATAAATGATCTAGGGAAAACTGGAGGAAGAGAAAAGGGAAGAGAGAAGTTTCGACTGTGGGCACAGATGGGGAGAGGGGCTCACGAGTAGATCTGGCCGTGAGCACCTGGCAAAGAGGATGCCAAGGGACTTCCTGGGGGCAAAGACAAGCACATGTTTTCATGTCCTCAATCAGATCATATCCAACTTGAGATTGGGGCCATGACGTCTATTTCTTTTTATCCCCTATAACTTTTAGGGTTCAGTGGACACTTTTCATTTGTTTTGACCACTTATTCTACAGTAGGATTTCTGTGAGCCACTGTCTTAGTCCATTTTATATTGTTATAAAAGAATAACTGAGATGGGGTAATTTATAAAGAAAACAGTTTTATTTGATTCCTGGTTCTGAGAAATTCGAGGACAGGACCCTGGCTGCTTCACAACCTGGGGGAGAAGGTCAAAGGGCAAACTGAACAGGAGCAAAGGATGCCTGCGGGCTGTCCTTGTTCTGTAACAATCTGCTCTTGGGAACTAATGCATCCTTGGGAGAACTCATCCAGTCTTGTAAGAGGGAGAACTCATTCCCATGAAAACCACACCAAGCCACTCCTGAGGGAGCTGCCCACCTCCAAACACTTCTCCCTAGGCTCCACCCCCAACACCGCCACACTGGGAATCAATGTCCATGAGTTTTGATGGGATGGACACACCCTCTCAAACCACAGCTGCCAGTTTTTGACCTGCTAATATTTTTCATCATTGTGTTCTGTGGAGACATTCTGTAGGGTTCCTGGCACAGTGCTGGCAGTTACTGGGAGCTTCGTGAATCCAGCACTCTTTATCAGGACATCAAGAAACTTGATTTGATGATAGCTATTGATGTTAATAAAGTTTAAACATTTTGCCATAGTTATTATGTCATTAGAATGCTAATTGATAATAATACTAAACCAAATTTATGACTAATTTTTTATTGCTGTTTTATGAACTCATGTTCTTCATGAAGGCAGTGATGCATGCAACTTTCCTCTTCTCTGCCCAAATCAGTATGAAAAAAGTTGTGTCTGTTAAGAGCTTCAAACGTAGTATTTTGCTGTGAATGTACTAAACTGTGCCATAGATACACACATTTTCATATATGCAATGTCTCTGATCCACTGGCATAGACCAATGGATCACAAACCGACCCATGAAATATTCGTAGTAATTCAGAAAGTTTAATGAGTAGGAATGATATATTTACTCAAGAAAATGCAATAGGGATATTGACCCATATTCCTTGTTTTGATTAGAATTATGTATCACGTCAGTATGGTGACCTTCTTTATGTCATACTTATTTTTGCTGGGCAGTTTAACACAAATACTTACTTGTATGCTTATGCAGATAGAACACCATTACTTACTATATGTCATTGTGTAGATCAAGTCCTTTAAGACATAAAATTCAAGATACTAAATGATAAAAGGAATCCTTGGAAGTAAAAAAATATATATTATTCCAGACACACATAACATAATGTGGTTTCTATGAATTTATGATAAATCAGACCCACAGAAAGATCCAGGAGATTTCCAAATAAATATTCCATAAGCATGTCCAGGCAATGTTATGGTGCCCATTATACATTAGCAAACAGAAGATTCCCTTCCTAGTGGCACCTACATTCTAGTGAGGATGGGACTATAAACCAGCACAAGCTCTATAGAAAACAGTATGGAGATTTCTCAAAGAATGAAAAGTAGACCTACCATTTAATCCAGCAAACCCAACTACTGGGTATTTATCCAAAGGAAAATAAGTCATTTTATCAAAAAGACATTTACACTAAAATGTTTATTGTAGCACAATTTGCAATTGCAAAGAATCAACCCAAGTGCCCATCAATTCATGGGTGGATTAACAGAATGTGGTCTACATAGTATGTATACCATGGAGTACTTACTCAGCCATACAAAAATGAACTAATAGTTTTTGCAACAATCTGAATAAAACTGGAGACCCTTCTCCTGAGTGAAGTATCTCAAGAATGAAAAGAAAAACACATGTACTCACTATTAAATCAAAACTAACAGATCAGTACTCATGTGCATAGATGGAAGTAAAACTCAACATAAATCAAGCAAATAGGAAGAGGGAGGAGGAGGTTGGTGAAATAATATTTAACAGTTACAATATAGATTATTTGGGTGATGGGCACACTTATAAATTTTACTGAAGCAGTCTAAATACAGTCCATGTAACTAAAACATTTGTATTCCTGTAATATTCTGAAACAAAAAATAAAATCTACAGATAAAGAAAAGATGTTCTCAATAAAAATTTTTATTCAGTACTGGCTTGTGTTCAATTGTGAAGTTGAGAAATACTGATGATCTGAAGAGGAGAAGGCACATTAGTGATAATACTAACAATGGCTATAGAAATTAAAGCACAGTAGAGATTCTGGTTAACTGCCCTGCTTTCTTTTGTAATTTTCTATAAAGTCTATTTCCTTTTCTCTCTGGTAATTTCTACTCGATCCAAAGACACTTTGAAATGCAGGACACTTCTCATACCCAGACAATTATATCATTCCTCTGGTGAATGAAGTTATTTTGTGGGTAGCCTCATTCATGCCTCTTCTGTTCCACCAAGTACAATTGTCCTGTGTGCTATATGCTATTTATTGATCAGTTGTATTCTGAAAGAGACAGAAAATGTTACATATTGATGACCCCTGTGGGAGTTTATTCCTATTAAGTTATAACCTCTTATTTTTGTAGAAAAAGATATCAAGCAAAAATTCTATTGAAAACTTTATTTCTGAAATCTACTTCTTTCCAAGAAAACAAAGCCATAATCTGCAGTCAATTTACAGCTTTTCATAAAAGCGCTATAACATCTAAACTCCCATAGCATTTGGCAGCTGGCTTCATTTTATTTTGTTTGAATGAATAACAATACATTTTAAAATAAAATGCCTGTAGAGATTCTGGAGTGTTAGCTAGACAATGGTCAAAAGGATTATATACTTTTAAAAAAGTGGTAAAAGTGGCATATTGAAAGATTATCTTGGTAACTTTAGTTAAAAGAACATGCATCTTAAAGAGAAATTTGACTAGCATGATTCAGGTCACAGGTCTACATGAAATAAACTTACCAAGCTGTTATTGAATTATTCTCATCTCTTATCTAATTGACGTAACTCTAAAGCAAATGAAACTAATTGCATGCATATGGCATTAATGTTTAATCACCCTGGTATTTTATTTTCTGTGACCGTTTATATAGCTTTTGTTTTTTTTTTTTAGAATTATCCCCTGAAAAATCAGTATATTAATGAAGAAAATGCATCATAAAATGTTATACATCATTAATATTTATTTTGAGTTTGGACATGATCACAAATGAACTCAAACTATTTGGGGAGCTCTCTGCTATTCCATCGCGTGTTAGTGTGTATGTAGTTATGTCAAGTGTTTCTTTGCATGCAAAGGTTTTACTCATCTAATATATTCAATAAGTGGTGAGATATGGATGCATGAATAGAAAGGACATTTATAGTGCCCCAGATTGTGATAGTAGAGTTTGGATCAATATCAAAAGACCAGTTGGCTTAACTTGACAGGGCTTCAGTAATACTGAGTGGCCACCACCTTTACTCTTCCTATCTGTGGCTTTCCTCTCACCTCTGCAACTTGAGTTATCATTATTTTCAATGCCTTGTCAGTTCCTCTGGTTTCAGAAAATGGAGACTTTCTTTTTTTTTTTTTTTTTTTTTTTTTTATTTTATTTATTTATTTTTTTTTTTTCATTGTGGAGAAGGGGCAGGGAAAGAAGGCGGGGGAAGAGGTGAGTGACAGGGTCGGGCCAGTGGCATGGTACCACATAGGCTGTATCTAGGTAGAGGCAGTTTCAGGCCGGGCCTTGCTGAGTC